>VYZS01052333.1:0-18213 GCA_013400695.1 Neodrepanis coruscans | reverse complement strand
TTTTTCCTCCCCCCCCACACAGAGAAGCTGGGCCTATTGACCTTTTTTTCAACAGGGGATCATGTAAGGCCTTTGCTCCTCTATCCAACCACTTTCAGGGCATTTATAATCTTTGATATAATTTGCTTGTCTTGGCTAGAATTGGAAAGATGTTCAAAGACCAACCAGAAGGCAACAACCACAGTAAATTTCCTGGGGAACAACAACGTAGTTTTGTTTTAGTGTCTCTCAGTAATTCTGCAGAAGGTTTTGAAGTCCCAACAGGGCTCTGCCTTTGAGGACTTTGATGTAGTTTTAACTGCCTTAAAATATTTACCCAATTAAGGTGATTCAGTTTTTGAGAAGATGGAAAGGAATTAAAAAAAAAAATAGGGCAAGCTGGCTCACCAGAAATGAACCCAGTGCTAGATGCTGATACACAAAAGCTACATTATCCAAAAAGATTACAGGAATCTCATCTTGGTCACTGAAAGGAAAAATGGATGCATGACACAAAGGTTAAGCTGTGCATCAGAAATGATTTACAAAGCAAAAGACTAAGCTGTAATATTGATGACTCTTGCCTGCAACTCCCCATTGCTCACTACAGTCCAGTCAGTCACTTTCTTCATTTCTCTTCTTCCAAGACTCATCCTGTGCTCTGCTACTGAGATGACAGGGGTGGTGTTTCAGATCCAGGGAAGTCTCATCAGTCCTTTCAGTCCCTGCCATTCCAGCAGAACACAGCTGGGAAGCTCCCAAGTCCAAGGGGCTTTAGCTTCACTGGGCTGCTACACTGACAAACACAACTGAATTTTAACATTATAAAATAAAAAGTAAACTTCAACTAGAACTCAAAAGCTTAAGCAAAAATAAAAGGCTAACAAAGCTATAAAATATTTTCATTAAAAAGAAATGTATGTGAACAGCATCTAGGAATGTAAAAGCTGGAGCTTTGTTTTTTTGAGTTTGGGGTTTGGGGTTTTTTGGTGGTTTTTTAACCATTTCAGAAGGAAGTGAACAACAGAAAAGACAATTCAGTGAAACCCAGTCTAACTAAAACTGAATTCATCTACTTGGCAATTTTTCCTGCACTAATAATATTGTCCCTGTAGACTCTGTGCTTTCCTGAATTTCATTTGTAGAAACATTTAAAAATGTATTGTTAAATTTGCTTTCCCTCAACTGCAAACAACTAGACTGGAATAGTCTGTTTCCCAAGATTTTAAACCAAGATTCTCAAATGTGTTTCATAAAAATCTGCCTGGATTCCAGTAAGGACCAGAATCACTATTAGAGAAAAGCAGGACTGTAACAGGGAGCATCAAAAGCATCAAGTTTCTTGCAGAACTGACTGTGCTGTATCACATTCTTCATGTGTGGAACACCAAAATCAGTCTCGGGAATTTCTGGGGCAATTTGGCACCTCACCCATCAGCCTGGAATGGGAACACTGCCTTTTCATCTGTGGGTTTGTTCATTAGGACAAAATTAAAAAAAAGAACAGCACACACAGACCTCAGGTTGCATTAGCAACTCCCAGCACCGTTTGTCACTTCAGGAAAGAGTTTCATTGTGCAAGATGTTCTGAACATTTTTCTGAGGCTTGGAGTCAAAGCTGGCATTTCTCATGGACACAAAAGTCACTTTTTTTCATTATATAAAAATGATACCTTAGAGCAACATCACATTTTACTGCAACTTCAGGCTTGGATCCAGAAGTCCAGAATTCTCAGACTCAGCACCGCTATATTTAAGGACCTGTTCTGAGTGATCATGATGCTCAAAATTTGCAAAGGTCTGACTGAGAGAAAACAGCATGAACTTTATCAAGGAGACCTACAAACTTCAGGGCAGCATCAGACTCCCTGTTTTTATAATCTGTACTACAGGACATCATCCTTTCAAATTTCAAAAGCAAGACTGCAAGTCCAATCTCACCTGGCTGCAGTAGCACAAAGCAGGAATCAAATGAGCAAAGGAGACACAAAATAAAGGGGAAGCCTCTCCCAGCGGAGGCACTGAGGGGCAGCTCTCACCTGAGAAGTGCACTAAGAACTAACAAAACATAAATTTACATCTACCTTTGCCATGGAAATCCCTCAGGAAAATAGTTCAGAGGAATCATCTGTGATACCTCAGAGTATAAAGGCCAGCTTGGGAAATGCAGTGCTGAAAGGAAGCTGTGGATATTTTGAGACTCCTGAGGACAGCAGCTGAAAGGATTATTTGATGGGTCAGCATCTCAGCTGCATTAACTGTACAGGCAATTTCTTCCCTTGGAATAAGTGCCTGAACAAAGACTCATCAGAGACAGGGACTCTGAGTATTTCTTAAGCAGCCCTGTAAGTTAAACTCATTTTCCGAAGAGGCTGGGATGCACGTGCCTCATCATAAGTAAATTTTATGAAAACACATCAAGGTCTTTTTTGTTTGAAAACACAATCTTCTCATAGAACATCAGTATCCATTTGTTCCCTTTCAAATCTATAAAAAACCCTAGCAGTTTCACATTTACTTTTGATTAAAAGGCTTACAAAAAACTCTAGCTTTAGAAACAGCTATAATTACAACAGCAAAGTGAACATTTTTTCCTCTGAAATTTTATTATATTAGCAGAAGCTATTTGTAGGGGAAAAAAACAGCTTCTCCAACATTTGCAAGGCTGGATTTGAGTGCCCCCCTCTTCTCATGACAATGAAATACATCTTGCCAACGTCTTAAAAAAATGTAACAACTTGCGTGAATGGATAAAAACTCCTCATGCTCTGTGCTCCAAAATGGAGGAGCAAAAAGTTCCATGGAACAGTGACAGTTGTTTGAAATACCTATTCTGACATGCACTGGCCTAAGTCTTTGGCATTAGACTTTTTCAAAATGAAAAAGCTAAAAGCAACCTTTACTTTTATTCTTCTCCAACACACCTCACTCCTGACCTCAGCCATTACACAGGACCCACCACCCAGCAGGTCTCATTTTTCAAAGGATCTCAAACACCAGAACGTGCTCAGCGAGTGCCACGTGCATGGTTTTACTCATCACATACACACCCCCCTCCCGTGCAGAACATGGAGATATCTAGAAACTGAACACAAGAGCAGAAACACAGGAATATGCAGAGGCTCTCCCAAAGCCAGTTATCTCCACGGCATCCATGGGTCCCACGGCCTCTCCCAAGCCGTGCAGCCTCAGATAAGATGGAACCTGAAAAATGTCCCAACTGCCTACAAACGTATTCAAAAGCACAAAGAGATATTTTATATCTCCTCAGAGCTACTTCAGTTTCTGCACTTGGCTCAGGGTTGATGTTCTGTGGGAAGATATCTGCCTTCCAGGCATAGGTGCTGTATGCTCAACACACCAATAAGGTAAAAATCCACTGTGAAAAAAGGAAAAAAACTCTACCTCTGGCAAGAGATCAAGGGGTATTATAAAGCATACGTCAAGACGGCTCTGAACCACCAGACAGAACCACAGCAGGAATAAGAGAATTTAACTGTTAGATTCCCAAAGCAGTGGTATCGCTCAAAAAACTCCTAAGTACTGCAAAAAGGACAAAATATTAAGGTCAATTAAAATTAAATGCTAAATATGTGTTCCAGCAGAGTCCTACTTACCTGCATTAGTGCTGAGCTGGCTGTCCTGGGTGCAGTTCTCATTGCCATCAGAGGTTGACTGTAGTGAAGAAGGTGGGACAGTTCTACTTCGTTTTTTGTTGGCCTTCCTTTCTGCTACCTGCCACTCTTCATCTTCATCCTCACTCTCACTTAAGTCATCAAACCCAAAGTACTTGATTTTGTAATTGGAACTCCCAGAACTTCTGGAGGCGCCTTCGTCTCCCCCTCCCTCGTCTTGATCATCAAACCCAAAGAACTCCAGTTTGACATCCTTTTTGGATTTGGTATTGCTGGGCCGGAACCTGGTGGTGGTTTTCGTGGTGGCCATGTCGGCTTTTTTCCGTAGGCGTCCGGCTTCTCCCAGGTCCGTGGGGGTGGCTGTGGTGAACTCGTCGATGCGCTCCATGGTGTCCTGGATGGTGACATTACACACGGACAAGCACGACGGATGCAGAACTGTGTAGTCTCTAGTCCGTCCAACCGTCCCTCTAAAACTGGTCCCACTACTCAAAGAAACTTTTTTTCCTGGGTTCAGACCGTCGTTATTGGACTCACTGTTTGCTTTGGATAAAGACTGACTCGTGCCATCCATGAGCTTGTCAAAATTCGTTGCCCCCTGCAGTTTTGCTTTGTTGGACCGACAGTATGTCCTACAGTTGCTTGGCCTAGGAATAGTTTGCACAAGTTCTTCACTAATGGCTTCCTTTGGATTTTCAGTATCTTCTTTATCACACTCCTCGTCCTTGCTCTTCATCTCTGAGAGATGTTCATTGTCAAAAGCTAATATATACTCTCCAGTTCTGCTGTCTTCAGTCTCGTCCTCCCATTCATACAAGTGAGTTCTTAATGGCCCCTTTGTCTGAGATGTTTCTGATGGAGAGTCTGCTGGTTTTCCCACGTGGGACTCCCACGAATCAGGCAAGTCCTTGGCTTCAATGTTGCATCCAGAAGCGTCTGTAGTCTCAGCATTGGTTTTGTTACTGTCCTCAGCATTCTCATAGATGAAATGACTGTTCTCATTACCTTCGTTCAAATTCTGGATTTTATCTACAAGAAAAGATAAACTTATTACTAAAGTGCAATATTAAAAAACAGTCACTTGTGGGCAACTTTGAAAACTCACATTATAACAACAAATATTCAGTGATCAGCAACAAAACCCATTAAAGAGGCCTTTATCCACCTGGTTTATACTTTTTAAGCTCTCCAGTTGAAAGTTTTTGCTATAATTAAGTGTTTTTACAATTTCTAGCAAATAAATACTTGAAATTATCCTCACTTTGAAAACATGCACATCATAAAGACAGTAGTAAACCCAGGCAAAAAAGGAGAAAGGCTGCAGCAAAATTCTCAGAGAAGACAGTTACCAATTTTGCACACACAAGTGACTTACAGGGAATAATTGCAGACAAAGGACAACTACAAAGCATTTTCTAATTAGATAAGAAACTCATTTCCTTCCTATACACAGGTTCTAAGACTGTTTTATTTTACTCACATGTAAACATACCTCCCCCCAAATCCTTATTTGCAACAAACTATTTCAGCTACATTTGTGCTTCAAATGAAAGTTCTGCAATATATGGATCTTAGATTTGCTTCAGATGTACTTGAAGTGCTTTTAACTTTTGAATAGAACTTGGAAAAAAAAGTTAATATCATCAGAAACACAAAACATCTATGAATCAATGACTCAGCTGTGTTTGCACATTCATTTTTAATAGTACAAGATGCATTAGAGAAAGCCAGTGCAGTCAGAAAAGGGAATGCAAGGGAAGCCTGAAGCTCAGAGAGTCCTGGTGTAAGAACCAGAGAGGGGTGAGGAAGAAATGGAAAGGAATGAAAATGGGAAGAAATGGAAGGAACAATGAAAAGCAGCACAGGCCACAGAACCTACTGATAAAAGTTAAACAAATTTCTCCTCTCATTCACTGCTGAAGACAGGAACTGCACAGCCACAAAACCCATGTAAGCAATCCACTAACATACCCGGACAGCAAAGCTCCAGTCCCTGGTACAAACTGTATCCTAAGGTTTTATCCAGGTATCCTGAACCCAAGGCACACAACTTCAGAAACTGTTACTTCAGTTTGCTGCTGCAATTGATATATTTGAACTTCCAGAAGAAATACAGAAAATGCCATTCTCAGAAAATTTTAAATTTTACCAACTCTGAAATGCAGGTTTTTACAATTAACGTCTGCATCCCTGAAGAAGAGCTGCTGCCAAAAATGAGTTGCACTTTTCCAACCTTATGCTGCCCAAGAAAACAAACTCCCCTCTAAGAAGTCAGTCTGTTTTGAGGCTTGTTTCAACCAACCACCATCCACACCACAGAACTGCCAGTCCTGTCTCCCACCTCTTGTCCCCTGAACTGGTAGGGAAACCATTCCCTTGGTTTTCCCTGATTCCCAACAACAGCTCCGTGGATTTAGTGACAAAGTTTCATGATGGCTGCACCTGCCACACTCTGGTGTTGAGCTCACACACACAGACACCCAGCAATTCACATGTGTTGTTTCTTGCAAATGACAATTTCTTGGACATTTCTGAGACAGCATCACCAAACCCCATCACTGCCAACACACCTTGAGTGGCTGCCAGGGCCAGGACAGCAAGGTAAGAAGCCTGACCGGAATGCAGAAGATCCTGGGGCACACAGAGTAGGACAAGCTGTGAGCAAGTGGGACAGGGACAAAAGAAAACAAGAATACAAGGACACGCTTAGAAGACACACGTGCAGAACATCACAGGAGTAAAAGAGGCTCCACTGGCAGAAAGCAGCCCAAGGTTCACATTTGATAGCAGCAAGTGCTTCCTGAACTCCCCACTAAAACGAAGGTTTGAGCATCCCTTTAGTCCTGACAGCATTAAACTCCATCAGCTTCCATTTCCCCACGTGGCTCAGAAGTTCCACAGCACTGACCAGAAGTTTTCAACCCTCCTGATGAGGGAAGTGATAGCATCTGCACAGTCCCAGGACTTCTGCTCATTTGTTTTCCATTTAAAATGGCATCATCTCTATGCCATCCTTGCAAATATGGTTATGGAAGAACTTTAAAGTACAAGCTGAACGTTCTAGAAAAGACACGACTACCAAATCCAGTCTGGCAGGAAATTGGCTTAATCCTGGCTGAATTTCCTCAGGGAGGCAGGATAAGGCAATCTGAACAGCACCTACATTGTCTGGGAGTCCAGCTGAGCTCTGTCACAGAAATACACACTCAACTAGAAATAAAAAAAAAACACCCTCTTCACAGAATAAATGAAATGCAAAACTGAATTCCTAAAAGGACAAGGAAGCCAACCCCTGCCATCTAATGATGGACTCTTGGTTAATTGTTTTCAGTACCAATACATTATACAAGAAATCTTGTTATTCCCATTTCAATCTTGTGCCCATGATAATCCAAGAGGCCCAAACCAAAATCCCTTTCTGCGGGAAAGGAGTGAGTTTGACAGGGTACCTTTTCCTCCATATGTTTAATGTTACTGTGCAGCTGAAGACTACCATAACATTTAGATATGAAAAATAGCAAAATAATTAAAATACTTCTCAGACTTTCTTGCTAAAATACACTATTTTGCAGTCTCACCACTACTATTCCACATCTGAGTACTGACTTAGTAATGTCTAAATGTGCCTGCCCTGGCTCACTAAACAATACTGAATTGTTAGCAAGAAGTGTCAGGATGTGCATCTGGAAAAGAAATAGTTTTCCAATTCTAAGAAAGTCTAGGATGTTAGAGTTACATTTCATACAAGGATCAAACTTCACCTTCTCAGGGAAGACACAGAACACAAGTGTGTGTGTGCATTACAACAACCCACGGGTCAAATAATTCAGGAATCTGTTGTGAGGTGAAAAAAATTGAAATTTTATGTTCTCTTTTCTGGAATCATCATTATCTCAGCTGCACTCTGTACTCTCCAGCAGGAAAGATGAGCAACACATCAAGCCTGGAAAACCAATTGAAGAGGCTGAAGTGATACACAGGGAGTGCACATTTAACTCTTTCTCTCAAGATCAGTTCATTTAAACGCTCCCTAAGTTCTTCTGTCCATCCCATCAATTCTGACACGGTGTTGAAGCCTTGAAATGTTTGTTTTTTAGTCCCTTGCCAGGAAGCTCCTCTATCAGCAGCCAAGACATAAAGCCTTCATCTATTAGGCCTTTCTTATAAAGATGATTCTTGTGATACTTATCTCAACTACAATGATGCTTGTACTGTAACAAGTTTTTCCAACATTCATTAGATATTTTACCAAGTAATATTAAAGTCCAGCAGATCACATTTTCATTAAGAGTGAATTTTAGTTAATTTTGATAATGCAGTAACACACACAGGAAAACTATTCTACAAATTGTTCTAGAATAATTTTGAAGGTGCTAAAATTAGCCCAATGTTTGCAGGACTCTGAGCAAGCAACAGTCCCATCCAGTCATCTGTGGCCTATTAAGGGAACAGAAAATTCTACTCTTATTGCAGCAGCCTCATCTGGACAAACTCAAGCATCAGTTGAGAGATGCATCACAACAAGAACAATCCCACCTTCCATCCATTTTCTTCACTTTTTTTTTTTTTTTACTTGATGTACACTGAGGTGGTTACTTTTTTCTTCCCAGAGTGGCTCCTATTCTCATCTCTAATTTCACACCTGTCCAACCCACCTGCCCTTCTCCTGTTTGTTCCAACAATCCAGAAACAAAACCAAGGACACTGAGCCAGCTGTTCCTCACTGCCAGTCTCCACCTCTGAAAACCATCAAAAATGCAGAGGTTCTTCAAAGCATTAGTACACCTGAAGATTGGTAAAATCTGATCAGCCTGGGTTAAGGCAGTAGCACCACACATCCAGTGCTTCCAGACTGGAATTCCTTGTTTCTTGTCACCTGTAAATGTGAGTAAAATCACTCTCTCAGGTCAGCTCAGCTGACTAATAAGTAACAAGGCCATTTGACAGGGACAGAATGGATTTACTGATACTTGGTTGACTACACTCCCAAGGAGTGACCCTAAAAGGCAACCAGCACTCCCAGCTCCTTGTGCACCCCACAGGACCTGGGCTGCCTTTGTAAAGCCACACATCCTCCTGAGTACCTGCACAAGGAACGTGGAACCCTGAGCTGTCTGAGAAGACTCAAAAAACACCAACAAAGAATTGCATCTCATTTTTCACTTTCAGCTGGTAATTTGACACAGCATACAAAATTACTCTCAAACAGAGAATAAGTGGCAGTTCACCTCCCCCTTCATTTCGAGGCATCAAAATTTCAGAAACACGCAGCACTTCAAGTGTCTCAGCAACTGCACCACGGAGGTTTTTCCATCTCCCATAAGAAGCAAGGCTGATGGAAAATGTAACCACTAAACTGTTTAGTGCACACCAGGTAGAAAGTTTGGCTTTAAAACTGGATCATGAGAATGCATTAATTGCAAACGAAGCAGTGGCATTTAGACCAATACTTCCTCAAAGGATATTCTGTCAAGCTACTGTTCTCACCCTATCAGTGGGTCAATAGCTGTCAGACTCAAGCTTCTACACCAGAAAACACTGCAAATTACCTGCTAATTGCCCAAAGGTGTACAATAACAGCAATTCCAATAACCTTCATTTAAAAAATTACAGTATTTATCAGCAGTAACTATTCCAGAAGTTACCATGACTGCAAGAAAAAATATGAAAGAATTAACTAATTGTGAATTATTAGACATTCTGCCGTCCTAGAGAGGAATGTAACTGCTCCCCCCACTTTCAACTGCAATTAGGCTCTTTTGGGGCTCAAATATCACAATAAGTCTCCCAAGTAATTTCAAATTAGCAATAGCACACAACATCCCCCCAGCTCAGGTAGGAGCACAATATCTCCAGGAACACTAACAATGTTCTGTGCTAATCATGATTTGTTTTCTGTTTCAATCTCTAAAACTTAATTACCAGCATATATGAGAATCAATCTAAATGACTGGCAGGCCCAACTCAACAAGTGATAAACACACACACACATCTCTGTGTACAAATCTCTTGCTCCATTTTATGCTCTAATTTATGTCACTTAACAAGACAGAGATGTCTTTAGCATTGCTGATGAACTAAAAAAGTGAAACTTGTACTTTTTCCACCACACACACAGATGCACATGATCCAACCTGTTAAACCATTATTTAAGGGATTATTGTTCCAAGTAACCTTTATAAAATGACCACTAGAGACAAAACTTCAAGTTCAGGCAACACAAGATACTCCATTCACCTGATGGGGTTTATACTCCTCCAGATACACGAAAACACCCAAACAGCAGGAATGTAACAGCTGTCAAAAGCCCACTGCTTTTTCAGTAATAAGCCCTTAAATATTTAACAAACAAGCATCTAGACATATCAAGTAGATGGATATAACATTCTGTTCCTATATTTTTTTAAAATACATACTTAATATATGCACTCACTTATTAGATGGAACAAAGGCTGCTCTAAACATCCAACAAAACCTGTAAATGCCTTATGATTTACCACAAGTAGCCACAGTGGTACCACCTCCTTCCTTTTCATTTTAAAGATCATGTACAAAACCAAGAATGCAATTCTGGACTTAAAAAAAAATAAACCCTTTCTTTAAAGAGGGAAATTAATTTTTTTTACACGTAAGACACCTACATCCTTCAGCTTGATGTCTCTGACAATTCTGACATTAAGATGTCTCACACTTCAACTTTGTTTTTTCTTTAAGTACCTGTAACACATCTTGATCTCTTTTAAAAAGGTTTTCCTTAAGAAAAAGATGCCCGAAAGCACATTCCCAAACAGCCCTCAGAAACACCATTTCTTCATTGTCCTACATGAGAAAAGGAAGGAATATCTCCCAACCCCCAAAACACTGAGTTTTATCACAATAACCAAATAATTACAGACTTGTTGAAATGGTGGAAGGTTAAAAACTGCAAAGCTTTCAGAAGCTGACAAGAGTGAAGAGAATTACCTTTTTTTTTCCCTTCTGTGTTATCCATAAAATGTGCACGTAACAGGGCAAGGACAGGGGATTCTGGACAGGACAGGAGCTTCACAGATTGCCAAGAGGTCCCAGGAGCCTGAAGTGTTTTTCCACGATTTGTGACACAGCTTGTCAGAGCTGCTCTGTTTTGTCAAACTAGAGCTACTTACCTTCTTGCCTGGACAACTTCACAGGGTCCTCAGAGAATTTTTTGGACAGCTCAGACTGGTATGTTCTGGTATCATGACTGATGAGACATCAGTGTATTTACAGAAATGAAACTTTCTGTTTTCCCAGGTAAGTATTTTTGTCCAAGCTGCATCTATAGTCTTAGAGCTCATCATTCACAGATGGAGTAATTATCATTCCTCCTTCACTTTTCTTTCTACTCTTGCTTAAAACTCTCCTACAACACCTTGTAAACCTCACTCAAAGGCTATTTTTCTTCTGGGGAGTATATACTTACCAGATGTCATTTTTTAATATTGCCTCACATCTGTATCTACCCATATCCCTAAGAACAGAATTTATAACATGACTACAGATATTGCTGCTGCATAAAAACCCAGCATCCCATGCAGTGCAGAACCAATGCCCACCCCAAAACACATTCCAAGTGCACAACCCTCTCAAATGAAAGGCAAACTGCAGTTTCAGCAAACAGAGCTAAAACTTTTTCTACAGGAAGAAAACTTCTGTCCTCCAGCAAAGACTTCAGCTTTGAAGAACTCAACAACACCACAAGCAAGACTACCTGGTCAGAAATCTGAACACAAAATGGTCCTGGAGAGAGGAGAAACTCGGTGACATAGAATCCAACAGCCAGAAGAGCTGCTGCACTTTGTAGCACAAGAGTTGTCAGAGGCTGAAGGAGCTGCACCCTGTGCTCACCCCCGAGGAAGGTCCAAGCAAACACACACGTTCTGCCCCACTGGCAGCAAGGAAGAGCATCTGCTGCTCAGAGCAGCAGCAAAAAGCTGATCCAGAAGTTAACTGTGACATGGGCAACACAGGGGGCCAAAACATGCCAAAAACACTTGTTTTCACTGTATCTTCTAGGGTGAGCCTCTTTGAAAATGGAAGTCTATTATAACACAGCTCTAATAACTGTCAAAACAAGGGCATACGTAGGGTAAGGCAGTCTGAATTCAGACAGTACTCACAGATTTTTTTGAAACCTTTTACTGAACACAGGAGCAGTTTCTTAAAAGAAAATATGAGCTCAGTTTGACCTCGAAGAACACTTCTCAATGCAGTTAATAAGAACTCAGCAGTTTGAGCATGAAATGGCTTCCTTACCAACTGGTTTGTGCCCTCCTGCACGCCTTGGCCCACTTCAGAGGGATTCATGTTAACAGGGTTATTTCTTTTCCACAAGCACTGACCAACTGTTTGGAATGCAAAGTTATTTCAACTTCTTTAAACATGACAGTTAAGCAGCAGTCAAAAGTATGATCTTATAAAAACTAACTGTTCATTGTACAAGTCCATAAAGAATGACTTCAGAAGTATGAAATGCAAAATCCACTGTGGTGAGGGAAACAGGAGGCAGAGACTGAGGGGAAAGAAGTTTCATTTGCTGTGTACAGGGTCACACATACTATGATTTCCCCCGTCATTAGAAAAAAGGTGTTGCAGATATCAGATTCCTTCCTAAATACTGGTGTCTTTTTTTTGTATTGCTATTTTAGCAAACCAGTATAAATACAGACTTAAACAAAATTTCAATCACTTCAGACTTTTGAAAAACACACCAGGAAAAAAAAACAAGTCACCACCAAGGAAGTATCAGACAAAAACTAAAACATAAGTTTGAGAACAATCATCCCACCAGTCTGAACATGGGCCACTGATACAGCAGGAAAATTCTGTTTGCAAGGGGAAAAGGGATCTCTTCAAAAGGAAAAACACAACAAAACAAAAAACAACCAAGGAAGAGAATACTTGCAGATAAAACCCAGCCATCTACGCACCCATCACAACAGTGACATTCTATAGGCACACATATTTTCTGGCAGATCTTCCCCCTCTGCTATCAGTTTCTAAATGCTCTGCCCCAGCCAGAACACAGCTGCAGTTCTGTTTAATCGTGGCTGCTGCCAGCTGTCTCCCCAGACAGCCAAATGCTCAGACCTCACTCACTTCCCCCCAACTTTCTGCTCCACTTTTTGGACAGAAAACGACTAAACTGAAATTCTTCCTCAGCAAGTAAATAACTTGCACCCAACAACTCCAACATTACTCCAAGCTAACTATCACCCTAAACGTCCATGTCACCGTTGAACACAAACAGAAGCTCTAGAACAATTCGAAAGAAATGCCCAGGCCAATCTCCTTGTCAAAGGCAATTATGTAACAAACCTGCATTTGAGAAGTCGAACCTTACCTCTAAAGATAGGGCTGCCCACCCACACAGCCAGGATGCAGAGGCTTTGCTCGCATGGACACTGAGGCTCTGTCAGGACACAGATCCCCGAACCATCTCCTTCCCAAGGGCACCCATTTCCTGCCAAGTGCTCTGAGCTCCCTCTGAGCAGCCACAGACACCCAGACCCCAAACCCTGGGCCACGAAGGCAGGTCCCTGCACAAGCACCAGATATTCAGGGAGCATTTCCCGCTGGATTAGGCTCCCATACCCACACAATCCCCACGGGAAAGACAAGGGCAACAACAACTCCTCAGAGTCGAATCGAATGCAGTCAACAGGCAGATGCTTCCTTAAAGCACCAAGAGAAAAACTGCTGCCCAAACAAAGACCTGTTTGAACACCAGCTCACAGCGATGACAAGATGATGAAGAGCTACTTTCATTACTACTCGAAATGATACGGGGAAAAAAAGAAAGCAAATATCACCAAAATATTACATTTGTTCTTTTAATCTTAAAAAGCATCAGAGGGCACTGGCGAGACAATAACCACGGAATCTGCACTGAGCATCACAACGCAGCAGAAAGGGACACTATTCCTCTGCTGTCCTGGAGTCTGGAAAGACATTTTAAGCCATTCTATTTTCTATTTCTCCACAGCAAGCAAAACACATTTTCAGGAAGTAAACTCACAGGCTTCAAAACAAACCAGACTTAATCCATGCCCAACTGAAATACTTCTCAGTTAAAAGCATGACTAAAGACCTTGTATTTTCACTTCGAATTAATGTAGAAAAGGAATATTATTTCCTACTCCACGGACAGGAATACAAGGTATGCAAAGCAGAGTTTGAGTCCCAGAGCCCAGCACTGCACCAAGGCAAAAAGCAGCAGGTGGTCACAACATCCAGAGTCAAAATGCAAACTCACACACCAGAAAGGCAGGAATAGTGTTTCCCTAAGCTGGAACAGCCAGAAGAGGCAAAGTAGTTAACAAGAATCTGAAACATTCATACGCTAATTATAAAATGCCAGACCAACTTTTAAAATGCACCAAAAGCCTTGACTTTAATTTTCATCTGACAAACTGTACTACTACATTAATTTTGATCAAGCCAACATCAATAAAAGAGCAAAATTAGAAAAAATTCTTAAAACTAGGACCTCACAATTAGCTCTGCAAGCCCAGAAGGGTTTTTATATCATAGTTTTTGTGTAGGTGAACACACTCTGAAATACTGTCTGGGTTATGCCCTACAGAGTAAGTTTAACAGTGGAAAAATAAAATCCCACCAGGGTGTTTTAAAAAATCCTACTGAGTATCCTCTATGGGTTTTCACCTTCCCCTGCTGTATGACTCCCATAAAAACCTCACTTTCTAAGTTGCTGCTTTTTTGCTTGATATGAATTACCAGGGTGGTAGTTTTCTAAAGACATAACTTATTTTCTAGATACCACGTCCTCCAGCCTTCACAAAGATGATCTAATAGTAACTATTAACACTCAACAGTCTTTTGTTGTTTCAAATTTAGCTGAACTCCTGTCTGCAAATTACCTGTTACACAGGACAGGATTTACTCATGGACATTCTTTAGACAGCATTAAGTCTTGATCAAGCAACATTAGGGTAAGATTATGAGCAGCTTTCCACATTAAGAGCTTCTCAAAGCCTTTAAAATGAGATTGTTACAAGCAGTAGCTGAAGGCTACTAAAAAAAAAAAAAAAGCAGCCAGTTCTACCATTTTAAATAAGACACAGATCCTCAACCATGGTACATGGCTGCACAAACTACTAAAAGAAAGCCCTCAAATCAACTGTTTTTTAATACCAAACACCAGTTAAAATTAACTGTCATTGCATCACCTCCATTTTAATGTCCAAAGGAAAGGCCATTGAGGCAGAACTGGAGCAGAATTAACTGTACCTCCCAGTTTGTGCTCAGCCTTGTTAAGTGAGAGTTTTCAGCTTATTCTCATCCTTAACCTTATTCCACCTAAGTTGAGAGCTAAGATACAATGATGGTACAAGCTCTTGGAAGTCAAGAGGCCTCCCCTCATGCACTGTCTAGTCACCCTTGGGACAAGGACCAGCAAATTGCACTTTAAACAAGTTAACAAGTATTTTCTTGGAACACCAGCAGCAGCACAGCCTGGTTTCCTGCTATTAGAGATGCACTGGGGGTGTAGGTTAAGGCTGAGCTCACACTGGAAATATCAATATTCTCCTACCTGCCTGCTTCCCCCACTCCCCCTTCTTTCCTCCCCAGGAACAGCCGAGTTTGCTGTCTCAAGGATCTGTAAGTGCTTTGGAAAAATCTGGTTGAACCTGGTGGAGTTTAAGGGTCACCAGGAAGGAGAAAACAACCACGGGAAGGGTGAGGACCTGTGAGCAGTACAAGTGCACACACTACACCTGTACCACACCCCAGATTCCCTTCTCCTCCAGAACCCCACCCCAAATCAATCACACCAACTCTGCAGTTCTGAAAGACAGACCCCCCCCCCAGAAACTTTGCTCAACAGTCACCACAACAAAGCAGCCTCTCATTGACACTGCACTATCTCTAATTGCTCAGTGTTCTCAGCAACGTCCTCAGAGACAATTTTTATTTATTTTGGATCACTTTACACACAAGCATAACAGGAGCTTAAACCATCCAAGTTTCATTTACACTGACTGTCAAAAAGAAACTATCACCACGACTACAGCCTTTAAATAAGAGTAAGGAAACCAAGACCCTCCTAGGATGTTCTGCAAAGATTCTCTCTAGCTGAAATTTAATTTCTGAAGAAAGACATGAAATGGGATTTAATCTTCATTTGACTGAGTGTCAACAGAATACAACAGATTCTGAAAGAACCGAATCACCAGATTAAGATCCACCTTGTCCTTCAGTACTGGCTGAACTGCAGCCAGTAAATATTTCAGAAAATCACAGAGGAACAAAATTCCTTCAGTAATCTTGTTAAAGTAACCCCCCTCTCTGCATCCAGCCCACCACCACCACACTCCTCAGCCCCTGATGGACTCACCCTCCAAGATTCATCAGCTTCCTTCCATTTACAGCTGTATATTTGTAGTACATTTACTGTCTAACAAAGAGTTTCCCTATTTAAATAAGCACCAAATTAGCATTTTTTTCTGGGCCAAATATTGTATTGTCCCTCCTGGCCTTTCATGAACTACAAATTTCCAGAGCTCCATTAACTTTTCCTACCCACAGCTCTCTCACTTTCTTTCCCAACCTGAGAAATACTGTCCTGACAAAGCTTTTCTACGAGGAAACCATTTCACTGTAAAACCTGTTCTGCTACAATCTCTCATTAACAACCAAGGAAACTCATTACTATTTCTTCTCTTTGTAAATACTGGGGGTTAACTTATTCAATCACTTACAAAAATTGTATTCAAACTTTAAAAACCCCTGAAATTTTCTTTCCAGGCTGAAGGTGAGTCATACTTACAGACAGCAAAAACAACAGCAAGATCAAAAGACATCCCACCACCATGACTGTCAAACTACAGTTCAAATCAACCTGTCTTGTCTTTTCTTCAATTAGGCCACTAAGAGAATTATATTGCAAATAACTGAGCTACCCCAATCCTCTGACACTCAGCATCTCCTTGTCCACTGTATTCCAACTGAACAAGTCCACTCAGATTTCTGATCCTAGGATTAAGTTAACTGTGTCTGAGCAATGGAAGTGATGTAAGTTCTTCTAATGGAAGTTGATTTTGATAACCCAGAGCAGGTCAATAGGTGTCCTCTTCACCAAGGCTCAGCTCATGTCACCTTCTGCCCCGTTACAGAAGCTCTGGTTTAATCAGCCCCTCACACAAAGGTCTCTCACGAGATAAAACAACTCCAGTGAAATGACTGTGATGTTCAGCTCCATGGGCTTTGTGAATTCCCCCTCAGAAGTCTTAAGGTACCTCACAAACACTCCAGAGCCCAAAATCATCCCCTAAAAAACGACTGACAGGACTCAGTTTCACAGGCCTGAAGCTTTTCACAGACATGTGTTAATTACAAACAAAACCAAACAAAAAACCTTTGTGCAACTGAAGTTCAGAAAACTACTTTTTCCATCCAAATAATGTAATAAGATACTTATAATCTGTATCTGCACCTGCCTGGTAGAAACCACATACTTGCACTAAATTAAAGACAGCAACTTGGTAATAAAGCCTCCTATTACCACCAACTCATCACTCTTCAAAACACACAGTTAAGAACCACAAATGCACTGAGCAATTTTAGAAAAGGATGATTATTTCATTTTTTTTTCAAGGTGGACCAACATACTGCATTGAATCCAAAGCACTGCGCCTCTATCTGCAGACACAAGGGTTGGAGTGCCAAGGATCTCACACTCATGTCTAAAATGAAGGATTCTTCCTCCTGTTCTCAGTGTATCCCCTAAAATTTGGTCCAAGAATTAACTGTCCCACCATTTTATTGGAACATTTACCCATCCCTTGAAAACACAAAGTCTAAAGGGAGATTAGCAAAAACCAGAGGGAAACAGAAGCATCTGAGAGCTGAGCAGACGTACCTGCAGTTACAAGTTTAGCACTGCTGCCCTTGCATTCTCCATCTTCCACATTTTTGCCTGTGCTCTTTTCCTTTAGGAGAGGGACAGTATTATCAAAAGGGATGCACTTGCTGGATGCAACATTTTCTCCACTGTCTGGCTGATTCACTCTGCTGTTGGCTTCAAGGAGGGGAGTGAAGTCCTCAGACTGAGCAGCTTCCCCGGGTTCCAGCTGAGAGGAGCTTTTAGCCTGTGACACGTTCTTGGACGACACAGGAAGAGATTCTTCGTCGCTGTCAAAGCCAAACGGATCCTCTGTTACCTCCTCTTCAACTCTGGGTTTTTTAGGAACTTCGGAAATATCTGGTTTGACACTTGGCCTCTTCTGTCCTAATTTGGCCATGAAGGTGGTTTCTCCCCATTTTGTACTGAGGGTGGTCCGTTTGTTGGAAAACACTTCATCAAACTTGGAACTGCCGTTTCCCCCTTTGCGGCTGTAGGTCTTTCCGAATCGGGAGGTCATTTTGGCTCCTGTTTCATATTCTCTGTTGGAAAAGAAAGAAGGAACATCAATGCACCAACTTTTGAGTACAAATGACTGTTACCTCCATCCTGCACCGGGCCCACAAGCACCAGGCACCTACATTTCACACACACAGATACATCCTCTGCTCCTTTCTGCATTTCTACAGAAATTCCATTCCCATCCCCAGGAGAATG
>VYZS01052331.1:2261-16031 GCA_013400695.1 Neodrepanis coruscans | reverse complement strand
TGGGCTGCTGATTTTGCCCCAACTCTGGTCTACTACCCCCAGGCTCATCTCTGGAGAGCCTGATTTCATCCCCTTCAAACCTAGTTTTTAAAGTCCTCTTGATCAGCCCTGCCAACTCACAGGTCAGAGTCATTTTGCCCTTGCCAGAGAGATGGAACCCATCTGATTCCGGCATGCCTGAAGCCACCAGAATTGCCCCATGAGTAAAAAAACCAAAATTCTGCTGATGGCACCAGTCCTTTTAACAAAAGGGTTTTCCTGATCATCATTTGTCCTTGCTACTGCAGGACCTGAGCAGAGCCTGTGCTCCTGTCCCATCAACTAATCAACACAGAGCTTTGAAGTCTTTTTTTAATTACCCTGGTACCCCTCTTTTCAATCTCCCCACTGCCTTTCACAGAGGAGCATGGGAGACCTGACCTAAGCATCCTCCCAGGGAGTCATCTCCGAGGGAACAAATCCCTCTGGCTGGTGGCCATGACCAGCTCTCTGCAAAGCCCTGTTCTAGTAGCTCCTGTCCTCCTGTAAGCCTCTGCTGCAGCTTGTGAAAGAGAAAAGGAGAGCACGTACCAAGAGTAAACAAGGGCTTTGTTCCAGCCCTTCTTGCCACTCTCTCCCAGAACAAAATTTCTCTGAAAACCAGGAACAGCAGCTGTTCTCTGGAGACGCTCAGCAGCAATCTGTCTCATTTCACCAAAAAGAAAAAAAAAAAGGTTAAGCCTTTTTCATTTGCAGCTCTTTCTGGTACAGGCTAAAACACTTCACACAAAGGAATCCTCCGTTTTCAGACCTGGGTTTCTAAAATGCTCTTAAATAAAAAAGTAAAAAGAATGCCCACCATTGCTTTAAGATGCCAAACTGAGTCTGTAACTGGAGGGAGAAAAGAGACTCAACACCTCTTTCACATCCCCATTTTGGGCACTGCTCACACAACAGCTGAGCTTTTGTGAAGAACAGATCTCCCCTTGCCACATTTCACAGCGTTCAGGCTACTGCTGGACAACTGGTATTGTCTGAAAGAGCAGAAGGAAAAGATGCATCTCCTCCTTGGTAGCAAGGACATCAGCTGCTTGTTAGGTATTAAAATTAAAGACCTCCATGTACTGCCAGAGGTAAAATCCCTATTTCTCTTTTTGAGATTTCAGGCTCCAGGTCCCCTTCCTTCCCTAATGGTATTTGTTTCTACACTTGTGCTTGTTGAAGAGGTGTGAAACAGAACCCATTATCAAGATAAATGACCTAAAACACAAGCCTCTACAAGTGACAAAAGCCAAGGTTACACAGTGCTGCACAGACCCAGTGTACAAATCCAGGTTCATCTCCCACATTAAGATAATTTGGTGGCTAACAAAGTCCCAAATCATCACATCCCTGGTGCAGAAGAACAGTTGAGATGGGATCTTGCAAGCTGGTTCATCAGAAGCAGACCTGACACTTTTGCAAAACCCTTCCTTGCCATTACCAGGGTGGAAACAGCAGACTTCTGCTGAGGTTCATATTCATGTTCAGTGGAGCCAACATTTAGACATCCCAGGCTGTCTAATTAAACATAAAAACGTGCTGCTCCAAGTCCCTGGTAATCATCTTCAAGAAATGCAGGACTACCTGGCTTTTGAACATGTCACTTTTTAAAAATCCAGCTGCTCAGAATTTTAGGAGAGCAGAGGTCGTACTATTGATTCAGCAACACTGAATTTTTAGAGACTTGCTTTTATTTGCCCCAAGAAAGAAAGGAAAAAAAAAAAAGCAAGGGGAAAAAACAAACAAAAAACAATCACCAGCAACATCATCAGAAGGAAAGATGACGAGTTCTCCCAACACCAAAGTGAGAGAAACATCAGGTAGAGCACAACATAAAGCTTTTTCCAAGTATCTTCAAATTTATCCCCTTTTACTCCTAGCAATTGTATTTCAAGTCTGGAGCAAACACTCTCCAGCAACCAAAATACCATTTCGCCCTTGGTGCAGGTTAAAACCTCCTACCATACAGGCTTTGTCTCTCTGCTGCAATTGAAGAAGGGTATTTCCCTTGGACACTACAGAGCCCTGGCTCACTTTTAAGCTTCTGGTAAAGACTGTGCTTGGGTGAAGGTAGCTCGTATTTCCCCTCCACTGGCTCACCATCCCTTAGTCATGGGAGGAATGAAATAAACTCACATCACCATTTTATCTTACAAGTCAATGGAGCTCTAAATTGCCTTTAAATCTGAGGTCTACTCTACCCTCTGAACAGCAAATCGCCTTCTCACAGCATCTGCAGGGGCTGGAGAGAAACTTTGCTCCTGCTTTCCTCCCAGGTCAGCCTACTAAGATTAATTACAGCTCAGCCCCACTTGAAGAATACCCTCTCACTCCTCACACGAGCTCAGGCATTTCCTCACTGATCACTCTTGCTGAGGGCCCCCAGGAGCAGAAGCTGCAGAGAAAGTGAATAATTACTTCTGCTACAGCTCTTCAGGGCTGAAGTAGGAACCTTGGTGCTGAGGTCTCCAGAATGTATTTTGAGAGTGGAGGGGAAGGGTGGTTGTACCTTGCACTGAGGCACATAGCCTTCAAAATCAGGCGTGCCTGACCCTGCTTTTTCCAGCACCCTCCTTCCCATGAGAGGGCCGTGGATGAGAGAGGCTCTCAGGCAGCTTTCACCCAAAGGGAGATCAATAAAACCAGCAGCCACAGTCAAAGACGGAGAAAAAGAGGTTCAACCTGCATGGATTTGAGATTTACACATTCCAGCAAAACACACGTTCAGGTGAAAACAGCTCGTGACCAGTGACACATCACTTCTGAAATCCCATATCCAAACATACAACAGCACAAAACTGATGCACAACTGAGGAAGACACCTTTCACCTGCATCCCCAGGAACAAAGGCAGTGACCCACCCACCACGGGGTGGTGGGGACCACTACACTTCCCTATGTTAAACTGCAGCATCCAGAGAGCAGGGCCTCAGAAGACAGGTCTGCACATCCTGACTAATTTTTACGAAGGTTTGCATATATTAAAAAATGAGCACAAGCTCAGAGTGAGAAATTCAAAGCTCTGATCAACAAATACCAGTTCAACTGGATGCCACTGGGTGTGGTGGATGCAGGAGGTAGATCCATGCTTCCATGCACTTTGGGCTAAGTTAGTAGGAGAAAAGGGGGGGCTGGCTTAAACACCAGCTTCTGGGGACTATCCAAGAGGATACAAGGTTGATCCCTGTCTACAATGGGACACTGGGATGAATAGATTTAACACCAAAAAAGATCTCTAGAAGGCTGTCCCTAAATCATGAAAAAAAAAAATAATTATAGACATAGCACAGCCTTTCTTTTGTTTTGGTCTGGATTTTTTTCCTCCATATGTGTCCTTATTTGGCATGAAAGCAATGATATTCACACATTCAAGTCCTGAAGGAATTAGGTAAATGCAAATCTTTTGGTTCACTGGTTATTCTAGAGACTTGAAGCACCAATTATCACAGCTGGAACTCCATGCATTTTCCTGCCAGGTATAGTTATTTAAGAAATTTTAAACATTTGATGAAGGATTCCCCACCACCAAAAAAAATTAAATCCTCTTTGCAGCTCGTGTCATTTACATGTCTAATCTCTTCAGTTCTGCCCAGCAGCTCTGCCCAGCTCACCCTTTAGAGCTAAAACCCCTGGTCAGAAAAGCCAGAAGAAATACACTATTTATGATTTAGAGAATTCGGGTTTCAAACCTATGGTTTTCCTTGAGATGGTTTTTCTTGTTTGGATACACAGCTCCAGTTTATATTTCGCTGCTTGCCACTGTTTTTGTTGTAAATTGAAAGAAAAAAGGCAGTGCAAAAATTGGTGTTCAGTCCTCCTGCCTCATGTGTGATTAAAACATGGTCTAGAAGAGTGCTGGGATGTGAATTTTAGTTTTTTAATTAAACACTACTATTGAAGGTAAGCCCACAACGCATTTTATTACTTTATTTCACTTCACCCATTGTGAAGAGTGCTCACCATGGCAAAGTGATGAGCAAAACCACCCTGAAAACCAGCTCCCATGTACCTGATCAAGCCTTCCTGGTAACTCCCAGGAGATGCCTACAGTCTGAGCTCAATGAAAGATTAAGAAAATTTATTTTGCATTACTTGATGGAGGAACAGAAGAGTCTGTATAAAGAGCACATGTAAATAAAGGAGGAAACACAACCCTTTTAACAACATTTTCCATCCCAGAGCCTGTGTGAGCAAGCTGTGCATCACCAGGATATTCATGTACCCCTTTAAACAGACACATGCATACACTGATGTCTAGTCATGCCTTGCTGAATCGGAGCCTGCCCAAGGAAGAATTTTTTCATGAGAAAAGCTCCATGCAGATGAATACCACCTCACACAGCATCTGAAAAAAGGCAAAATTAAAGTTACCTGGTCAATGCAGTTCCTCAGATATTTTCCAAGTGCTCACCACCACAACACTAATGCTCTTTCAATAAGGTTTGTGAGATATGTTTGTTCCATTACCTACCACAACATAGAGAATGAAGCAAAAAAAAAACTATCCTGCTGTAATGTCATCATCTGTAATGTCATCAATGACATCATCTCTGGTTCAAACTGCTCAGTGAATCCTTTAGGACCAACCACACCTCACGTGTCCTTCCTCCAGCAGGGCTGAACCCAGGAAGAAGATATGTCAACATAAACAGCCAGAGAGGCCAGGGCAGCACTCTGCAGCACCTCTTGGAGCACCCAATTGCACAGGCAGTGCAGCTCCAGCACTGTCTCGCATTTAATAGAAGGGGAGACCATGCACAGGTCTCAACTCACAATTATCTCAAAGCACCTTTAAAGTCTGAATTCTCCTTTACTTCAGCAGCACAAAAGCTCCTCATCCTGTCCCAAAACAAGGACGGTGGTATCAGTTTTCAGCACACACAGGTCTCTCTCCCTCAGTATTCCAGACCACAAGCTTGCAGGAGAATACATTACTGTTTCACAATCTACCTGTCACAGAGAAAAGCACTGAGTTACTCTGGAAGATAATTGCAAAGGTGAGATCTTTAGAAAAAGTACTACCTTCCAGAAATAAAGCAAAAACTTCTGTTTACAGACTGTGCATTGTCAGCTTAAACTACTGAAAGAGTGAGTCATCTCTTCTGGTCCTGTCCCAAGAAAGGCTGCAAAAACAACTATTGGCATTTTACTGAAATAAAATGTTCCAAATATGACAACAGCAAGGAGGACTGGAGTCCTTTAATAAAATTTAAATATTGTTTGTTTTCAGGAACTGTGACTCAGCCAAATACCTCTCAAGTTATTAAAATTTGGTAGCTACAGAGCTCATGCCACTTCCCATCACACACAATTGAGAAACACTTTATAGTAGCTTATGTAGCTTTATAGTACTTACACTGCCATAATATTAAAAACATACATTGAAAATTAGCTACTTTTCTTTGACAATCAGACTGAGATCCATAAATTACAGAATCACAACAAAAAGATCAATAGGTTCACTGAAGCAGGAGAGTGGAAGAGGAATGACTTCTCCCAATGCATTATCAATATTCAGACAAATGAGCATCATGTACTACAGTAGGACTGGCCCAGCATAAGAGATGTCATGTCCACTTGTGGATGCATCTCTACCCACTGCAAAGCCTTATGAATGCAACAAGCAGAAAAAAAAGTAATATACTGGAACCACTAAGTCAATTACAGCATTAGTGTAGCAGTGTCACGACTTCTTCTGGAAGACTTGCAAAGGGCTAAATGTCAAGAACATCACTGCCAGGAAATTAATATTCAAAGAGGTATTAAAGCACATACCAGCTGTATACAGTAACTTATTAGCACCATTCATCACGAGGCAGGGATGAGAAGAACTTCCCCACAAACAAAGCAAAGCAAGATAGTGATGCTTATGACCTGATTTGTTTTGACACAGCTGCACTGTCGAACATTTGCCATTGTGCTTTTGTAGGATGAGGAATTTAGCACTCAGTGCACTGGGCTCATGTACCCCCACCTTCTCTCCCTGACATTACACTGCTGCTCAACAGCAAGTGAGCACTCTGAGCAAAATGTTTAATTTGCAGGCACGTGCGAGTCCCTTTTTGATTATCTATCTCCCCACACAATAAAATCCAGCTGATGCAGAACTCTACAAGTGCTGCCAAGTCAAACTGCAGGCAAAGGTTCATTTAGTGGCACAGAAACACCTTTGAAATTCTCATTTATTGGATTCAGCTGCCAATCACACTAATTCCAATACAAATGTCAAAATAAGATTAATAAAAAGTTGCCTGATTAAAGGAGTGAGCAACAAGGACAGCTCCCTATTTATAATTTAAAACAAAAGGTTCATAAATTAAGTCATTCCCTCCCTTCTCTGCACCTGCAAAAACAAATTCTCTAAACAAGAGGTAATTATTTAACCAGGATAAATCAGCAAAAACTAAGTACCAAGAAGAACTTCCTGGATTGTTTCATTCGGTCTTTCTAAAACAAGAAGAAAACAAACCTCTGTCTTCCCAAGCAGAATATCTGACATATTCACCTTCTACACCCTCCACACCCCACGCCCACTATAGCAAAACCTTAAACAACTGATCACAGGATGGTTTGAGTTGGGAAGTACCTTAAAGATCCCCTACTCCCAAGCCCCTGCCATGGGCAAGGACAACTTCCACTAGACCAGTTGCTCAGAGTTCCATCCAGCCTGGTCTTGAACACTTTGAGGGGTGGGAGGACCACCACCTCTCTGAATAACCCTGTGCCAGGGCCTCACCACCCTCACAGGGAAGAATTTCTGCTCCTTCAATGTAAGGCCCTTCCCCCTTGCCTTATCACTACATGCTCTCAGGAAAAGTCCCTCTCTCATAGCAAGTCCTGGCAGCAATCAGACTCACACAGCTTGGTGGAATAGGCATCCACCAGGTACTCCACTAGAACATGAGAGGAAGGAAATCGAAGAGGGATGAGCCTCTTTTGCTGAAAATTCACCTATTTCTGCATGTTCCAGACAATATTTTACTTATTGTAAGTACTTATGACTATCGTTTTACCCTGTTTAGGTTTTTGTTATTTTTAACACATATTATGTTACTGCCTTTGTGAAATGGAAAATGCAAGGAATTCTATTCCTCAACAGGAGACTGTTTTCCTCTACAGTACATAAAATTTGCCTGTAAACATGGCTCACCAGGCACACACAGAGTGTAAATAATCATTAGAATGATTTTGTTTCATGCATAGATGTCTATATTTGTTTTGTATCTTATTGATGTCTTTGTTAAAGTATATTTCCTGCTGAAAAAGATGTTTCTCTGAGGTCAAGTCAGAAAGCACTACAATTAAGATAGCNCCCCTGCCATGGGCAAGGACAACTTCCACTAGACCAGTTGCTCAGAGTTCCATCCAGCCTGGTCTTGAACACTTTGAGGGGTGGGAGGACCACCACCTCTCTGAATAACCCTGTGCCAGGGCCTCACCACCCTCACAGGGAAGAATTTCTGCTCCTTCAATGTAAGGCCCTTCCCCCTTGCCTTATCACTACATGCTCTCAGGAAAAGTCCCTCTCTCATAGCAAGTCCTCTACTGAGCTTTTCTTTTGATGCATATATGGCCAACAAAGCACAAGTCAGGGACTTGGCCAAATTGGCAGCAATCAGACTCACACAGCTTGGTGGAATAGGCATCCACCAGGTACTCCACTAGAACATGAGAGGAAGGAAATCGAAGAGGGATGAGCCTCTTTTGCTGAAAATTCACCTATTTCTGCATGTTCCAGACAATATTTTACTTATTGTAAGTACTTATGACTATCGTTTTACCCTGTTTAGGTTTTTGTTATTTTTAACACATATTATGTTACTGCCTTTGTGAAATGGAAAATGCAAGGAATTCTATTCCTCAACAGGAGACTGTTTTCCTCTACAGTACATAAAATTTGCCTGTAAACATGGCTCACCAGGCACACACAGAGTGTAAATAATCATTAGAATGATTTTGTTTCATTCATAGATGTCTATATTTGTTTTGTATCTTATTGATGTCTTTGTTAAAGTATATTTCCTGCTGAAAAAGATGTTTCTCTGAGGTCAAGTCAGAAAGCACTACAATTAAGATAGCACACCCAGCTGTGATCTTTTCTTCTTCTGATGCCCTCCCTGCTAATAGCATCAAACCCATTTATAGGATTCATTTTCTTCTTCAACAAGAGGGCTTTGCCCTAACCCAGGGCTGCTCAGGGAAGTGATCCACAGCTGCTCAGTTTTCTCAGATGTACATGACCTCGCTGAATGCACAGAAGTCCCCTTTTCCTCTGCCAGCCTGCAGACAAAAGTGAGCAGACACAATTCTCTCTGGCATACAGTGTCTAACCAAGCACTTCTAAAATTGCATCTCTTGGAGGCTTTGTCAGCCATTTACTGTACTCCACATCCAGGATTTGGCTCCTTCTCTGCCCTTCCAGACTTGCACCTCAGCTGAGGGATGTGAGAAGACAACTAAGGAAAAGAGAAGAGGATTATTGGACCATCAGAAACATCTGGATGCTGGGTAACTTGCACCAAAAATACCATGCATTTGCATGACTAACTTGCACAAAACCAGAAGTGACCTTCCCAGCTCTGAACAGCCAGTTTGAACTGGACTGATGACCCTCAAGTCCTCTGGGCAAGTCCCTGGCATAGCAGATCATCAGGGTACACAACCTGCCTCACAGTTTTCTAATTCACACAAAAACCTGACAGGACCCCTCCTGCCAGTGCTCCTAATGGGAAACCATTCCAGCACTTCGCTCTCCAGCCAGTTAAAAGCCCTCCCATATTTCCCAGCTGAAACTGAATCATGAATACTTCAAAGGAGATTTGTCTTCTTATAGGTAATTCTTATATATCTCTTGCTTTATGATCACAAGGGAAATCAGATCTGCATTGTCGAAGATGAAGACAAACAGCTCACAGAAAATACATAAACGATGCTTCCAGTGGAGTGCAAAATTCACCAAGTCACAGATATGCTTGAGGCAGCTCTAAAATAAACACAGCTTTCAAAATAAATAAATAAAATGCCAGAAGGACAATTCTGATCTCCTCAGAGAAGTTAACAGCAATACTCTGGACCTAATTTGGGATCATTAAGTTGTTCATGGGCTGAGGGATTGCTTTCAGTACCAAGGTGAATTAAACCTCAGTCTTTAAATTCTACTCAGTGCCAGCCCTACCTGTAACAGATGGAGCTTCTTGCATCCACAGCTAAAACCCTGATGCCTCTGCTCCTCTCCAGCCCAGTCAAAGTTAATCCCCTTGCCTTCCCTTTCCCACCTGTACAGCAAGTATCAAAGCAGGTTATCATCAAGACAGTTTTGACTAAACACACCTTACAGGGGAAAATGAAGTTTCCTAGGCCATAGCTGAACAGAAACAACTCATGAACTTACAAAACATTGATCAAAAAAACTGCACTAAACTGTCTGATTGATCCATTGCTGTCTTTGCCAATTAAGTAAAACCAGAGCTCCTCTATCTTTTAATGTGAATCACAGGGGCTCGAGCAATTCTTAACTTCTCTCACCTTCATATCCTATCTCACAGTAACCACTGAAGCAGCATTTACTATATAGGACACACAGAACCATTGTGATAATCTGTCCCTGCAGACCTTATGGTGCACTTTGCTGCAAAAGCAATTTTCATTTTTTAACTCCAACACCCTCTAGGTGAACAAAGCATTTTCAAAATTGTCTCGCAGCTCGAAGACTCTGAGCTGGTGGCCTTTCCACAGCTTTGCTTTTCCCCTCCTTTTCCTTGAACCATTCATTTTTTTACACTCCACGGGCCGAAAAATGCACCCTGGACTGCAGCAAGCATTTCAGCAGCTTCTCCATGGATGTCTTCTCCCAGTCTCCCTTCTGAAATAAGGATGCAGCTCCAGAAAAAAGATCACTGTCATCTCCAGCGTTTTGGGTAGCAGTGAGAGAAGCTCCCATTTGCAAGGGCAAGGAGGTCCAAAACAGCCAGTCAACACAGGAACATGGTGGTGAGCAAAGAAAAGAGCCAGAGCCACCCATTTTGCTCTCAAACTTTTTGACACAAAGATAAAACTTGAGTTTAAATGCAGTAATTTTCTTCATTTAAATATGCAATTACTGCACTCAATCAAAAAAGTAAATTAGTTGGATAAACACAGAATCCCCCCAAGACTGAAAATGTTCAGTGAAAAATAATGGTGTTTTAAAGCACATCTGTCCCCACAGCATTTGCACTTGATTTTTAAACATTTCAGTTCCTACCAAAATCAGGCATAAACTATTCCCCACTCATTTTGTGAGGAACTGAAACAAAGTCACTGGCTCAAAAGAATTCTGCTTGTAGGGGGCAGGGGCAGAAGAGACTCTGCCAAGGTGGAATGGTGCTGTGCCCCTCCCTACAACCCCACCTCCCTGAGAGCCTTTGGTACAGCTGTCAGTCACAGGCTCATTGCCCCACACCCTGCCCTGGAGCCCAAATCCAGCCCCAGAATGTCCAGTGGACCAAAAGTCCCACTGGGGTCATCAGGGTGGGTGGCTACAGGAGGCCAGAGCAGATAAAACCAACACCATGAAGCCTCTCTTGTCTGGACATGTGGAAGCTAGAATTACACAGGGCTCAAGGTGGTAGCTATAATTCTTTCCTTTTCTCTCTTTCTTTACTACTACTCTTGATCTCCTTTCTTGATATTTGGACAATTTAAAGCTGGATGGGTTGGATTTTGCTAAACTGTATGGGTTAGCAAGTGCTAAGTCAATGCCTCTTAAAATGCTTTATTTTGCCAAGTTTGCCAGTAAAAGTGTGTTATTTGACCTCCTGAGAAACCTGTGCAACATGTTCTCCCACGTGCTCTCATAAGGTATAAAAAGAACTGAAAGCCCTTTTAATAAATCCAGTGGGCAGATTTTTGGAGCCTTGTATATTTTAAGCATAAAACCCCTTCAAGTAAGTTCAAAGCACAAGCCTGGGAGTGTTACCATTTTACCACTACTTTTCCTAGCTTTTTTCTTCTGAGAAATACAGGTAGGTCACCCAATGAAGTCCATGTTTTTGCTTCAGTCTTCCTCCAAGGGCCATCAGGATGAATGTTCACATATTTGCCAATAGTCCTTGCAGTAAAGGCAAGAATCTTGATAAGAAAAATACATCCTGCTCCCATTTCTAGTAGACAGGCACAGTAGTCTGATTTCTGTGGGAACCCTTATCAGAAAACAGCCACCTAAACCCCTCCCTGAATGTTTTTGTGAAGATGTTACTCACAAAACCAACAAAGAGGCATTTCTTCTCATCTAGCAGACAAACAAAACAAAGCTGAAATTCAAGCTGTGTATGAGTGTATTAATTTCACCTTAATAAAAATAAATCCACTTTTTAAAATAAATCTTGTCCCACTAAGAAAAACTATTATTACAAGGCCTGCAACTTTCTAAAATGTGCCATTAGGGGACTGGGTTTGTCACAGTCATGTTTATCTAATAGACATTTTAGAGGCAGTCATAGATGTGCTTCCTACTGTGGTGACAGGAGCTATTTTCACTATAATGCTGTGATAATGCAATAGCACAGATCATTACTAGATACCACATTTCCAGTTATCGTGTCTGGGAGCAACTAGTAAACTCTACTGCTGACAGAAGCTTTCACTGGAATTATGCTGGCAGGAGACTGAACCTGAACAGAGGTGACATTATTTTCAAAACACTTCCAATTTATTTGCCTACGCAAACACTGCAGTTGAAGTTAAAACAGCATCCAAGGGTTAAAAAAAAACATTCCTTGGAGAGTCAACTATAGAAAGTCTATTGGTTAAACAAAACTTAACAAAATTATCTTTATGTTAATAAAATGACAGCAATAATTTATGTGTTACTGGTAATTGCTAACATCCCGTGCCTACCTTACTGACCTGATGCCTAAGGTATCAAAGCAACAGATCTCCATCTGATCTGTGCCTTGGAGTCACCGATAGTTGAAGGAATAACCAGTAAATGATCCATTCTCTTTGAGAAAGTCTTCAGCAATTTTAGTTTCAGACTGAATAGACTTAAAAAATCCTAAACTTTTGCAATTGATTTTTAAAAGGTCAAGCATGCACCACCTGCACTTTCCCTCCAAGTAGAAAAACATCCCATGTTACATGTGGCAGTTGCATTGATCACCAACAGCAAGGAAATCAAGGCAGGGACCCTCCAGAGCCTGGGAACCCCTGTGGTGCCTGTGGGTAGCTTAGGAAATCCAGTCAGAAAAAGGAAGACAGTCCTGTAGGAACATCTTCTCACAGCAGTACCACTGACAGGAGCTGTCACACAGTGTCACACTCTGCTTCCATGGTCTCTCTTGTTTGAACCCCATCTACAGACGGACTCTCTCTTCTTCATGGAGGGTTCTGGCTTGTATCACAAGCACATGGATTCCAATCGATCAGCAGCTCTGTGTACAATACTGGAAAAAATGAAATTGTTCTCATTACCTCTTCATCAGGTCCTTTGTCTTTGCTTAGTGGGCTTGGAAGAGAGTGGGCCCTGTGTGACTGCTGTGCTCTGGGTTGGCTTTCTGAGCCTCACATAAAGCCCTTCTTTATGAACATGATTTTTTTTCTTTTCTTTCTAAAATTTTTTTAAGTACTAAGAAACAAAGGAAGCAAAATACTCTTATTTTCTCTTGGTTGCAGAAATCATTAAGACCTGACGTATTCAGAGTATGCAACCAATAGAAAAACCTGTCTCGTCTGCAATATCCACCTTAATTTTCATGTACTGGTGGAGGAAGTAAGAGTGAGACATCTTAGCACATGGTAGGGAGCTGCTCCTGAACATACAAAACACCTGGTTTCTCTTTTCTCATGGGAAAGTTTCAGACTTCCCCACTTCCAGTACAGCCACCAAGTCCAAGTCCTCTGATACAAGCCTTGTTCAGGCCCTTTTGTTTTCATATAAATCAAAATTGATGCACCTGAGATATGGTTCTCTCTAAATTCTCCTCCCTGGAAAGCCAGCAGAGGACGCTCAGACTAGAAACAGTAGTCTCTTTCACTGTGGCCATAAAGCACAAAATAAATAAAATAAAAATGAAGGTCAGCCTTTTCCAGGCTGCTAAAATAAGCCTGAAGATGGAAAGGAATAAATGAATAAATGAAGCATTACCCATAAGGTCCCAGATGTAGAAAGAAACACTACCCTGCCTCAACAGGAGCTTTACCTTGGCAGGACACAAAGCTACCACTGGTGTACTGCTGTGAGAGTCTGCTCTCCTCTCTCCCCCTTCCCAGAGCTGAGGGAAGAAACATCCAAGGATGGCATGAGCCTGGGGGAGCCCCTTGTCAACTGATTCCCCGAACACTGCAGCAGAGGATTTCTAACTTCCAAAGGAAAAGCAAAATAAAAACACAAAACAGGAAAAGCTCCCAAGGTTGCAGCCCTTTCCACTGCACCCTGTGCCAGACTTGAAGAAATGTGCATTCATATCCCCTCAGCTCCCCCCTTCCACCCTCTTTCCACAGACAGGCTCCTTTTCTGCCTAATTTTTTTGTTTTCACTATTTGTTTAATTTAATACCTTAGAAAAGCTAGGTCATAAGCCATCTGATGACTTTGTAAATGCAAAGGGCCAATGTTGTGGAACAGACAATCTAATGACATAGTGTTTAGTGTTCCCTAAAGCGGGAGACAGATGAAGAGAAACGGTGAACCGGCAACCTTAGCATAATTAAGACAAGCCTGAGTGCTTGCTGGAGTGCCATTACATTAATCTCACATCGGTGGCACCTGGCTA
>VYZS01052330.1:0-36558 GCA_013400695.1 Neodrepanis coruscans | reverse complement strand
GGGGGGGGGGGGGGTGGGGGGGGGGGGGGGACGGGGGGTGGAGCGGAGGAGAGAAAAACAACCTTTTACGAACTGGTGTAAAAACAACTACAGAAACGGGGCTCGCTTCCCCCGCAGGGCCGGGGGTGACCAGAGCTGGCCAGCCAGGTCCTCTTCAGTACTATGGGGGGGGAGGGGAGGGGTAGGAGCACCCACCGACCGGGCCGCGCAGCAGCCAGGAGAGGGGCACCGATGTTTGGAGAGTTCTTTTCCTTCCCCCTCTCCATACGAACTCTCTTCTTTTTTCTCCTCTATTCACGTGAAGGAGTGGGTGGTTCGTCCGGCAGCAACAGGAGGAGACTAGTCAAGGGCAGCTGTCAAAATCTCTCTTCCCCATCCTTTCCCCCCCCCGCGTCTTCCTTCTCCTCCTTCCAGTTTAATGATCAAACGTCTGCCTGGAAGAAAGGGAGGCACGGAGAGCTCCCCCCGCCACCGCTGTTGTGTGTGCATGAGCGAGCGGGTACGGGCGGACACCCCCCCTGGCCGGTCCCTCCCCTCCTGTCTGACAAGAGCCCCAGCAACCCGGGATTGGAGGGGAGAGGAGGAGGAGGCGGTGGCAGCAGCAGCAGCTGCCGCCGCCGCGAGTGCCAGTGCAGCGCTCGGTTACTCTCCCGTACTCACTGCGGGGAGGTGGGGGAGGGCGGGCGCTGTGTACCTTTTCCTCCCGTGCCTTTCCTCACTTTTACAGGCCGGGGCCAATCGCCGGCAGAAGGGAACAAAGGGAAGGGGGGAGGGAAGCCCACCCCGGCTGCACGAGAAAGCCCCTGGGGAGGCAGAGCCCTGCGGCTCCCGCTGACAGCAGCGCGGCCCCGGAGCGGGCGCCTGGCTCCACGGCAGTGTTTCTCCTTCTTTCTTCGTCGACCTTCTCCTCCTCCCTCGGCGAGCTTAAAGGGGGAGCAGCGTCCGGCGAAGGGAGAGAAACTTGGGTCGGTGCGTGACTTGGGTCGTCCTGCGAACGGCTCGGTCCTCGCGATCAAGATGAAAAGTAAAAAAGGTAGTTGTGATGGGGCGCCGGGACAAAGCGGGGTGCCCCGCGCCCCTGCCCGGGGTGGAAAAGGGAAGGGGAGGCTGTTGCTAAGCCAAACGGAGTCTCTTTACCCTCTCGGCCGTTTTCTCCCCCGTGGCCCCCCACCACCTCCTGGCCTAGCTCCCATGGAAGATCGCAGTGGATGCTCCGCTCTCAGACAAAACATGCGGGGCTGTTGTTTGGAGGCGGTCGCCTCTTCGCGCCGCTGGCTCCCTGTCAAAAACATGTCCAGCCGCCCGCCTCGTGTCTCCTCCGCCAAGTTTTGTTCTCTCCCTCTTCGCCAAGCTTCATCCTCCTGTTCTCCTGTAAAACACTTTTAAACGCTTTTCCATACCGAGCGCCGCTTTTCCGGCGTGGGGGGACGAGGGTGCAGGTCTTTTTCCTAACTTGGGGCGAGGAAAGCGGGTCCGTCCGGCACTTCTTTGTTCGCCGTCACGACAGCGTGGGGCTTGGGGGGTGGGCATCAGCGGGAGGGCTTCAAGCCCCTCCGCGCCCTCGGCCGCCTTGTTTTACTGAAAGTTGGTGCCTTTCCCACCTCTTTTATGCCTTAAAACAGGGAACTAAACAAAAAGTACAAGCTTTGACATGGGACTAAAAGGAGAAAGACTTCTCCCCCCCGCCTCCAAACATAAGGCTCTTTGAGTTTTCTTTTTTGTGCGCTTCTAAATTGACAAACTTTACAGTTAGAGGATCATTACTCATCGCGCTCCTGGTGCTTTTAAGTGCCTTTAAATTAGCGCTTGGCCGCAAAAACGCGGAACGTGCTTTCGGATTTAACGCTCCTATGCTGACTGGGAAGAAGTTCATAGGAAAGCAGTGTCTGTTCAGTTGCGATTTGCCAGTCGGTGGTGCGGCTGAAGGGTGTTTTGCATTCAAAGACCATTAAATGCTCCGAAGTGGAGGGTAAGGGGGGAGCAGTGCGCATGTTCAGTACTCCAGAGTTGTGCTGTTTTCCCCCTACTACGCATTCCTGCGGCTCTGTAGTAGGGCAGGCTCGCTCATTGTTAATATCCTTGGAGCATTTGTAGTTCTTGAAATCACTGGGTTTGCTGCAGACATGGTGTGTACTAATATGGCTTGTGGCCCTCGTCAAAAGTTTTTTTGGACGTGCCACTCGGCTAAGAGAAGAGCACACAAAGGGAACTGAGCCACAAAGACGAAGTTTAAAGAGGGGGTAGGGTGGTGTTGAGCGCAGTGTCCCGCGGGAGCGGAGTAAGGTTTGGTCCCGGTCACAGCCTGTGCTACACGGCGATCTCGGCCCCCTGTGCCCAGAGACAGTGGCAGCTCTGGCTTTTAAATGTTTCAGTCGTCTTAGGCAGGTTGAGATTCTTAACCCTATTGGGAGCAGTTTGTGTTTTTTTCGCCCCCCCCCCCCCCCCCCTTTTTTTTTTTTAATAGTTTCACTGAATTAATTTAGCCCAGTTATTTTTAGTACATTCCTATGCTCCCTATTTGCACAGCAGTGGTGAGCTGGTTTCCTGTCTGCTGTTGCTTCCATTGTTCAGACTTCTCTCCCCGAGGGCAGCTGCTGGTTGGTGAAATACCAAACTCCCTGCACTTTCAACTGTTGTTCTTGCCACCCTCGAAATAAATGCGTGTGGAAAACGCTGACGTAGTTTCTAGGTATGCATGTGTAGGGCTTTGTGTGTGAGTATGTGTGTGCAAGCTCTTCTTTGAGGATTGCAAATCCTGGGCTGAAACAATGGAGACAATGAAAGGTGACAGGCGGGAGAGAAAACTTCTGAGAGGGGCCATGGGCCTGGGGTTTGCGTGGCACAAATTAAAAGGTGAGGAGACAAAGACGGAAACTTAAAAAGATGTTAAGGCTATAGTGCCTTTGTTTTAATAAAGGTTGGGCTTGTAGTAATTTGTGACCTTCTGGCATTTGAGGCTCATTCAAGAAGTTTCAAAGAGTGACTTTGTTACAGATTTCTTTCTTGCACTCCTAGAAAAATCCTTTGTAAAGGCAAAAAAGGTATAGTATAGCCAAATCCGGCTGCTTTAGAAGCCATAATGTGCATGAAGTACAGAGGAAAACCAGTAAGTTGGTTCCTAAATTATGAAACTTACTTAGAAGAAAGAGGGTTTTTAATTGTGGAAATTTTCTTCTGCATCCTTGTAGTTCTTTGTTACTTACAAATAGTTTTAAAGTAATTTATTTTTGTTGGTTTTTAAATTTGCATTAAATCTTGGGTTTTTTGGTATGTTTGTTGGATTTTTGAATTTTTTTTTTTGTGTGTGGGAATGTGTTGTGCTTTTCTTGCTGGTTTGTTTTGTTGAATCTTTTATTTGGCTTTGTGCTTCCTTTTTTTGTTGTTGTTGTTTTGTTTTTTTAAGCTAACAGGCTGTGGATTAAAGCCCCAGGACTCTTCTATGGACAGTTTTATTTACAAATAATAACGTGATAGCAGTCACACTGAACATGCTTGGCTTGTTAATTAGCTGATTTAGAGCAAAGGCACAGGCATGTGCTCAAGTTGATACATGTGGAGAATCTTACTGAACTTGGTTACAACAGGATCGGGGCCTTAGTTGGGAACTGGTACTGTTTATCAGTGCTCATAAAAAAAAAGAACCAACTGGCTTAAGATATTCAGAGAACCCTAAGGGGATGGGAGGTTTTCTTTAAGGTGATTTTTATCCATCCCTTCTCTGAAGGGCAGAGATTGTTCCTTGTGGCATACTTTGTCCTCTTTTGAATAACAATTGGCTTCTGCCACTTCCTCTGTGAAGCTCTTCCTCGACACAATGGGATGGTTGTTTTTTTTGAGTTTTGTCCCCCCTCCCCGCCTAAATTTTTCATTTACTTAACTTCCGTTTTATTTGCCTCAGTCTCTCTAAATACTTTGTCCTCTCCCGCAAAGTATTTCGGTACGCCTTTTTAAGTGGCAGTAGTTTATTTTGAAATCAGCTTTAGTCATCGCTGTGCTTTTACTCAAGTTGTTTTAAGCTGTTAACGGTTGGGTGGTGAGACCAGACTCGAGATCCTAGGTGTAATCTTCCCTGAGCTGATTACGGAAGGACCTGTAAAGTCTTTTGGCTGTGATACAATGCAACAGCGCATTCAATCATGTATATGACTTCAGCAGGGAAGCCAGGAGGGTAAAGTAATTTATAAAGAAGGGATGCTGATCATGTAGTTCTTAGGTCATTAATAGTGCGGACTGCTCATTTAAGTGTCTATGGTGGAAGTGGAGGACTGGGATTTTGTGTAGTTTCTCAGACCTCTTTGCAAATGAACTTGTGCTGCTTTAGTTTAGTCCTATAAAAGCAGGTTTTTTTTTTGTTTAGATTAGATGTATTTAGAAGGAGACAAAAAATAACCTGGGCCTAGCCTGCCTTTAATACAAAAATAAATTAGTAGGTCAGCTGGAGCTACTCATCGTGTCCACAGGCCTTTATTCTGGGTGTAAATAACAGTAAGCCAATGGTCCAGTCATGGAGCCTGGCCAGGAGCCTTTTCAGTTGGGCCCTGTTAAAACAGGAAACCAGCAGCGAATAGACTGATTACTAACAAGACGGAAAAACAAAGCTGGGTTGTAATCAGCAGGAATGCTTTAATGAAAACAGAGCCTTGACAGCAACAATGCGGCTCCTGCTCTAGTAAAAAATATCAGCTGGGGTAGTGCGAGATTTCTAGCCATGACTTCCTGTTCCTGCTAACTCTGAACCGCGCCGGAGAGATCTGCCACGAGTTCAGAGGGCTGATCAGCGATTTAAATGAGCTCATTTAAATGAGCAGAAGTTGTACTACACTGGGTTTCCTGCTTAACCAAAACCTGCTTTGTGTTACTAACTTACTGTGTCAATTAATATGACACACTAAGCGAATAGGTCAAAGGGCTGGCTGCGCTGGTGACTCATTACTTGCTAGGTAGGTTACGGGTTAGTCAGATGGCAACTTTTACTTCAGCAAAAGTTCTTGTTTGCTAAAGAGAAACGTTTTTATACTGCTGGGTTTCATACAGTATCTTGTCACTTCTCACTCCAGGTGAAAAAGAGCAACAGTTCTAGAAGAGGTTTTGCTCTCAAGTCTGTTTTCTGAAATTCAGAGAGGTGCCCATAGAGTGTTTTAGTTGTGGGGATAGATTGTGGAAAGGTTGCTCCATATGGGGTGGTGTGTTCAGTACTTTTTGTTATGCCATGTATATATGGCCCACAAACCATTAGGCACCTAACTTTCTCACAAAAGCAGTTTCTTTGGCCTCTTGTTTCCAGCCTTCACTGTTTGCCTCTCCCTATGTTCTGAGGTCTTGCCTTACAGCCTATTATATGTAAAAACAAACAAAAAGCCCAACCCACTGAAGTGCTGCAACACTTCTGGTTTCTCACAAACAAGAACTGCACACTTCAAAACATTGTCTGAATAGCATAGGCTAGTTTTAGCTAGTTTTTAGATCCAGTTTAAAAGCGATGAGCTGCTTTGCAGAGCCATCCTTTTGTCTGTGGAGGATCTTGATTCCCAGAAATGCTCCTCATGTTTCCAGAAGCCCTTGGTACGAGGCAGGTTCTCAGGTTAGGCTGCAGGCTTGACAGCACTTTCCATGAAGCTATGACAAATACAGAGTGGTTTGCTCAGAATCATTTTAAAGCAAACTTGACATACTTTCTACATGAATTAAGAACCTGTTTACATAATTTGTAGTCTATCTTTTGTTGGCTTTTTAAATATCATTCTATTGTTCCTGTTCCATGACTGGATAATTTATGTGGCTAATCAGGAAATGAAAAATTTGGTATGTCAGTTTGGTGTTTGTCACTTACATAAATCAGCAATTGGGAGAATGAAAACAATACCAACTAAGTTAGTGAACTAGCTATGCCAGACAGATTGTAGATTGATCATCCTGTTGGGAATGCTTGCATATCAAAACTATGCATTGCAAATTGGACAACTTAAACTAAATTTAAGCTATTCACTTAGACGGGAAGGAAAGAATAATTTACCGTATCAGCTTTGGCTGAATTTTGAAAGTGTGAGGACAGGTCCTTCTTTGCTTTCCTCCCTACCCTTCTACCAAGTATTAAGGAAAACTTGTACAGGAACACCTTGTGTCATTCTTTCTGTGGTGGTGAGGTTTTTGGTGGTTGGTTGTTTGGGGTTTTTTTTAAGGGCATTAATTCCTTCCGTGTCTTTACTTATGGATATAACAATAGCTTCGTATAGTTTTATACTATGACAGGTACACTTCTTGTATTTTAGGGCTTATTTTCTTTCCTTAAATAGAATTTTTAAATTATAGGTGGTTGCCCACATAAAATTTTACTTTTGACATTTAGCTGGCTTTTACTATTAAGAGTTTTAGTTTTACTGTTACAAATGAGCAAGTTTTTTCCTTCCCACCCCTTCACCCCCTCAATCTAGGTTCAAAAGACAGAATGATTAAGGGCTTGTTTTCATTCTGTAGTTCCTAAAAATGCTTCGAAAGCCAGTGTTAGTTCCCCTGAAATTAGTATAAATTTGTACTATTTGAACATGGGTATTGTCTTGTCTAAGATACTAAGATAGCTAAAATTTCATGTGAGTTTAACCTGGTGAGTATTTAAAGCATGGTTTTCTTAATATTTTACAGTAGTAGTGACTGGTGTAGCCTACCAAAGGAGTAGAATTGTAGCCTTCCTAACTGTTGAATACTTGCTTGTTTGTTTGATTTACATGCCATAGCTTCATGTTACTAACAGTGTGGTGTATATATAAAGGGATAATCAGATTTTGAAATCTGTTCCTTCCTCTCTGTTACAGGGAAAAGGTATACAGATAACTTACAAATTTGGAGCCTTTGTAGAAAGCATAGCACAGGACACACAGTTTTCACAGATTAAAATACAAGACGAAAACCATGAAGTTGAAAAATAATCAGGATGCAATATGGTACATTTAAAAGAAGCAAACAAATCCATCTAAACATTAAATGATTGTGTTATTTTGATACAGAATGCAATTAAATTAGAGTCAATTTTCTGATTCGCTGGTGGACTCCCAGGCACCTGCACTTTTTTTCCTTCATATGTGAAAATCCCCTTGTGGGGCAGGGCAGACACAATTTTTTCCGTTCTTCTTTCCTTCTTCCATTAGTTTTTATTACTAATGTTATTATTAATTTATAAAATTTACAAACTGTCTCTCCCAGGTGGGAAGCATCAGCATCTTAAGAAGTAATTAAATAGCCTATTACTTGAATTGGGTGTTTTAAGTTCTTGCTTATTGACCTTTCGCCCAGACACTGGATAGTTATCCTTGAAGAAAGTGTTGAATGCATACCATAGCAAGCAAATTTGGACAAGATTGGCATTAGATAGAAGCTATCTGATAACGTGCAGCAGATAAAAGGTTGCCAGGGGAACAAGAAAATGAAGGTTTGCAGAGAAGAATTCCTTTAGGAACAGATCATTGGTGCTACTTTTTGTTCATCTGACAGAAAAGCTACAGCATGACAAGTTAATGCTGCAGGATGAATCTCCAGTGTAAGAGGCTATACCATGATTCATAGTAAAGATAGTTAATGTAATATACCTTGCTGGAGCTGAATAGTATATGAATTTATGAGGCTGATTGTTCTTGTCTTATAATTGTAGGTGTAGTTGCAATATCAGGCAGTGAAACGGAGGATGATGACACTATGGATGTCCCACTGGATCTTTCCTCATCTGCTAGCTCAGGCAAACGGAGGAGACGTGGCAACCTGCCCAAGGAATCTGTGCAGATTCTTCGGGACTGGCTATATGAGCACCGATACAATGCTTATCCTTCAGAGCAAGAAAAAGCGCTGTTATCCCAACAAACACACCTTTCCACACTACAGGTATTTAAAAAAGTAGTTCTGTCCTCAAAAGGAGCTGTTTTCTGTTTTAATTTATCTGTGATCTAGTCATGGATACAAATGTTTACATTGCATGTGAGATTCCAGTTTTTTATTATTACTTTCCTGCTGGTGGCACTTTGCAAGGAGAGATACAGATTGATTGTGTGTGTTACAATGATCTTTGTTAGGAATAAAATTATGTTTCTGGGAGAACAGACAGCCATGAATTTGAGTATGCATGCTAATTTTTTGTGGAATCATGCCCCAAAAGACATAGAGTGTCTGTACAAGGTAATTTATTGTGAGAAGAAAGTATGTATTTATTTGTCAACAGGGGTTTTATGGTGATAGATATGCAGCTTAACATATAACTCTTTACTTCTAAAACTGCAACTTGAGGCTCATTCCTATAGAACATGCATATGTATAATTATGTGTGTGGTGACTTCCATTAAGATCAGTGGAACAGCTACTCAAGTGTTAGTACATGTATGGTGAGGCTTTTATGTGGTTACTTTGGATTGTCATCCTGGGATACCACTGGCATCTGTGAGGTCCTTTGGAAGCATCATTCTCATCCTCTGTGATCATCTTTGGTGGAATAGCTGTTGTCCATTGTTGCTTCCCACCTCGTGGGAGGGTGGCTGCATGAGGAGCTGGATAAACGTAGGTTTGGTTTTGAGAGGTGCTAAATAGCACTCCTGTTGAATTCTGGCCTTTGTTTTTCCATATTAATTCATTAGTACAAATTTCATACTTGCTTATAAAGTAAAATTTCCCTAATGTACCATAATAAAAGAACTTCCTTTATGTAGTAAACAAAAAAAGACGTTAAACTATAAACTAGCCTGTATTGCCCAGGAAACTGGTTTGATATTTAAACAAGGACAACCTTAAATGAGGTAATTCATGTTATGTCTGTCGACACAGTCAGTTGAACAAGGAAAATCAGTAACTATTTGTGGGAGGAGTGGCTCTCTTCAGAGAGAAAAGGTTTTCCTGTTGTTAATTAACCTGAGCTAGGGAACAATAGCCAATAGGTTAATGTGTGTGCTCCGAGTTAAAAGCTAAACCCCTCGTTTTGGCATCTCGAAGCCTTCAGGTGTCCTGGGGCTTTCTGTAACAGGAGCAGGGAGTCAGCAGTAGAGCCAGGACAAGGGAAGGGTTTTTGCCAGGCATGTCAGAACTTGTCAGTAGGTTTCTCTTTTGTTGTGCAGTGAAGGAAACTGCTTGGAGGGATTCATTAATCTAACCCAGCGGCTCTAATGGCACATAGTTGGAAATGAATGAAGGTAGAAATTAAGATGTCATTATATTCCCAGGTCTGCAACTGGTTTATCAATGCGCGCCGCAGGCTCTTACCTGACATGCTGAGGAAGGATGGCAAAGACCCAAATCAGTTCACTATCTCGAGGCGAGGGACCAAGCTTCCCGAGGGCAGCCTGGTGGAGTCTGCCATCAGCACAAAGAACTACATTCCCCTGCTGGACGAGACTGCCTTCCTTCCTGCTGCTGCACCGCTTGGCAAGACTGTGTCCTCTTCCAAGCCAGCTTCTCCGGGATCAGTCCTGGCTCGGCCATCAGTGATTTGCCACACAACCGTGACTGCTTTGAAAGATGCCCCTTTCCACTTTTGCCAGCCAGCTGATGTAGGCCAGACCACGGACCTGCAGCAGCCCCCAGCCAGCGGCTTCACAGACAGCCCCCTCTCCTGCCATGAGGATGCATCTAAACTGGGACCTGGTGCAAATGCACAAAGTGGGCTCTTTAACACTCCTCCTCCAACACCACCAGACCTTAACCAGGATTTTAGTGGATTTCAGCTACTGGTGGATGTTGCACTCAAAAGGGCAGCAGAAATGGAGTTGCAGGCAAAACTTATGGCCTAAATCCCCTTTCTTTTCCTTCCCCGTTTTGTTTTACCAGGCAGGGATCTAACAGCTGTGTGGTTATTGCCACCCACACAATATCAAAAGACTTCACTGCATTATTATTATTTTTTTTATTAATCTTATTTGCACAAGAGGGGATTGCTGAAATGAAGCTTCCTGTCACTGAGATGGTCTTCAGTGGAATACGGTCATTCCAAGAATTATAAACTTAATGCTACTGTAGAAAGAAAGGATTGTGTATTTTGTTGAGTTTTTGTTTTGTTTTTTTTTTAATGTTTTCTTTGTAGGTTTTTCATAATGTGAGCTGGTTCCCAATATCATGTGATTTGTTTTTGTTTCAGACTGTGCAATATCTAGTAATGATACAGAATCTTCTTATCATTCCCATGTGGAACAGAATATACCGACACACTGTCTAAATTTTCAATTTTTTTAACAATACAAACTTTGGATGATCATGCTTTTTTCCCCATAATGTAATAAAATATTTTCTTTAAAATTGATGTATACAGAGTATTTTGTTTAATATGAGCTTTGCAGAAAACACAGTTTACCCTTGAAATAAATGAAAGTTAGAAGTATTTTTGAGCTCATACTGACTTTGTTTGGTTTAGAGACCTATGGTGGCAGTTGTTGTTAACCAGATGCTTAAAAGAATTCTGGAAAGTGGGCCAGAAGTACCTGACTGTATTCTGCTGTGTTGAAATTTTTACGGGGGCAAAAGGAGCTATGTAAGCAGCTCTGACTAAATTTCAAAAGGTTATCTTAGGCCCCTTTAAGAGTTCCAGCTTTGGGCTCCTAGATGTGCTTTAGGGCTGGGAAATGTGATGGCCTAGGGGGGAGATTTCCTGAAGATGGAATGAGGTTAGAAGAGGGGTTGGGGCAAGTGCTACTTGCTCCTAGATATGACTGGGGACAAATTTTGATGGGGGAGGGCAAGGGCTTTCTACCCTTACTTTTCTTGGATTAGCAGTGACAAGGCTTTTACTCAGTTATTCTAGTAGATTGAAATAAAGTAGGCTGTATTGCATTGAAATCTGAGTTCTTGGAACCAGGTCTTTGTGAGATACTTAAACAGGTGGTTGGCTAAGATTTAGAAGAGATCCCTGTTGTATTGGGGTGTATTTTTGCCAACAGAATCTAAGTTACCTTTCAGAAAAGAACTTTGCTATCAAAATGACTTATTACTGAAAAATGTGAAGACTTGCAGCTCACATTTCAACTTACTTGAATGTCAGTCACCCACTCTTATCCTTCCAACAACAGTGAAATAAGAGACCTCCAGGGTAAAAAATCAGCTGTGGCTAATCCTTAAAAACAAACCAGTTGTCTGTTTAGGAGGTTGGGGGAGGGCTTTGTGGAGCAGGAGAGCTGATGAATTCAAGGATATCATTATGAATAGAAAGAAGACCGTAATACTCTGATTGCAATGTGTATGCATTCTGTTTTGCTGTGGCCTTTATATTTTTTTAGTGTCAGAAATGCTCTGTTCTTTGGAGTACTCCTTGGAATTCTGCTGAAATTCTGCCTTTCTTTAACCTTCCAGTTTAAAATCAAAATGGCAAATAGTAAACATTGACTTACTTGTGACTGCATCAGCTTCAGTAACACAGAGTTATCTTAATATACTTTATGAATATGGAATTGCTTTTTAAAAATACTTTGGAAATAAAGCTGGAAAATAATTTTGAACATAGGGATGGCTGTATACTCTGTCTTCAAAGAATTCCATGTGAGTATAGAGAGAGCCTTGTGTAGTGTCTCTCTGGACACACTGTACTTGATACTTCTAAGCTATTTTTCCTGGGATACCTGTGTAGGTATTGTTTGGTTGGGGTTTTTTAATGACTAATTGTAGAATAAAAGAGAGATACTTTTTTGCAACTGAGGTAAATGTTGAGGGAAAAGTTGGTTAATTGACATGCTTTTGTGGCATAGGTGATTTATCTCAAGGGATGCTAGGCACCCAAAAGAGAATGTCATCTTTGATAAAGGTTGGGAAGATGCTTTCTTGTTCTTTCCTGTCCTTGCAGGAAGGAACTTTGTTGCAAGACTTCTTACACTCATGCCTCTAGCACTGATGAAGGAAAACCAGGCTCACACAGCATTGTTTGATTTGAATTGTTTGACTTTTTCCTCTTCAGTTTTTTAATTTTTCCAAAGCAATTTGCTGGTGTGCTGTGGAGTAGAGAGAAAGTGGGGCACTTGGATAAATAAAGGGCATTTTCAGAGATCTTTAATCTTCATTACTCTCCCCTTTAAAATAAAGTTAGCAAGTTTAGAACGAAAAAAAAGCTTTGCTAGCTGAACTGACCAGTTCTGTAATTCCACTATAGCAGCTGCAGTACTGAAAATGAAAACAGGGTGAGGAAGAAAGCTGTTGCCATTCAGGTTAACAGTTTTCATTGAAAGTAAAAGCCTGTGGTTTCTCTGCTGTTTTCATTTACCATTATGCCATACAAAATGGCATTAGTGTAAGTGAGCACCAAAGTCCTGCCTGTGTGATGAACACTGGATTTCCATTTTGCTGACTGACTTACTCTGGGAACTTCACTTGTCACCAGTTTTGCTTGAGGCCAATTATATACTTATTTTAATTATTACTTGTGTTAAGGTTACACCTAGCAGTTCAGCTGTAGTCATAAGTCAAATGCCTTTGGCTGTGTAGCACCTGACATGCTGTGTAAAGCTTTTCCCTACCCTGAGGTGTTCTTTAACTTGGAGGAAGAAAATGGGTCATACTGAGTACCCGCTAAAATGTATGAAAGGGGAGTTTCTGCTTCGTAATCTAGCACTGATAATTTTGGTGCACACTATTGAAGTTTGCCTGAACCTAATCTTTCTAAGCAGAAATATGAAGTAACTTCAGATAAAATTATCAAAGGTAGGTAGATGTAGGGTATCAGGTGGAGCTAGCATCCTGAACACGCGGGAGTCCTTAGTAACAAACCAAAGGCCGTGCATCCTTGGTAAGGAAAAGTTTTGTTTCTGAAACTTGTTTTACCATGGAACAGAAAAAAGGGATAAAGAAACAATGAGACAACCTGGACACTTTTGCTGCTCTTGAAGCAATGATGAACTTAATTGCAAGGCAGCTTTGTCAAAACCTGACCTCTGACTGAAAACACACACTTTGGCTACTCTGAAGCTGAAGGGAAGGCACTGCCATGTGTTGCTGGAGACTGTGTGGCCGGCCAGGCGTCAGCGAGTTAAGAGGTATGACAAATTCATGCCAGGGAAAACAGCTCGCACGCAGACTTTGTCAACCTTGTTTTCATGGCTCTTGTGTCTTGTAAACAACTTGTAGCAGCTGTGTGTGATAAATCTCTGCACAGAACAAAAATAATTACAATAGGGAGGGAATCTTGAGGCTAGCNGTATCCCACATGTCTTCCAGCTTCTTCCATGAGGTCACTGTACTGTCTGTAAAACCGTTGAAGCTGTAGCAGCTGTCCTCATGTGCTGTGGGGGAGGGAAGGGGTGCAAGGACAGCTGGAAGCTGGGCTAACTTGCATGGCTACAACCTCCCAGGCAATGCCAGTTCTACTGCCAGGGGGATGCTGCTGCCCAGGCAGCGCAGAGGGCAGGCAATAACTTCACTGGCAGGAGGAAGTAAGCAGAAACCAGGGAGAGAGAGTGTGGGTGGTGGGGAATAATCAGTTTTCCCCTTGGAGATGAGGTAAGGCTGCAGCAGGAAGCCCAACCCTCAGAAGGTGCCGTACAGCTGGGAGCCCAGGTGCGCCATGACCCTGTTCAGTGTCACTCTTAACACCTTTGGTATTTAAGCCATTTGCAGTTAACTCTGTCCTGCCTCTCAAAGTTTGTTTTCCTTGTTACTTTTCTCTTGCAGTACTCATGGATTTTTTTAGTAACCCTTGGAATACTTCATAATCTTAAAACTCATGTGGGTTTTCTTTTTTCTTCCTCTACTTGGCATCTTGCAGTTGTCAACTTCCTGTCTGGCTTTTCCCCAGTAGGGATTACTGGCATGAATACAGCTCGTGTTCACTTTTCAGGACATTACTTGTTTTAAGTCTCTTGTTCACCAGCTGCTGGAGTTGTTACGTCTCTATCCTGTTTCGCTGGTTCAGCAGGCTCTTGTCCCATGAGTTCCAGTGTTCAGACTGAGGGAGAAGAGATTAGATTAGCCACTCACTCTCCAGCAAAATGTCACTTAAAGCTGTTGCTGTTCTAGACATAATAATTACACCCACGTGTGCTGTATGCAGTTCAGTGTCTATTCCAGTCCCTGTCATGACAATGAGTGCCTGGAGTTGTGCACACACAGAAAAATCACATAAACTGGTGCTAGCTATGCTACAAAGTGAAAACTCAGGCTGCTTTCTCCATTTGCATTTTGCATGTATTCCTGCTGACAGCTCAAAGCCATTTGGCTCACCTTTCCCTTTGAAACTGGCTTTATTTACTTTAAGACTCCCTTCTCTTTCTGAATCTGAGACATCAGATCTGGGACTAAAACTGGCATCTCAAGTCTTACTACACAGACTTGCAGATTAGGGTAGGTTCCACCAACAGGTTTCACAGCCCTTTGTAGTGCTGTAATGCTGCTTCACTGCAATATGAATCACGGTTCCTGAAACTGATGCAGACATAAGTCACATCTGCCTCCCAGCTAATCCCTGTTCCACTGGATAGCGGGGTTTCTGCCAAATTCCATGTGATTCTGCTGACAAACAAGGTGTTGATCTTTCTGCTGCTTACACTAGTGTGTAATAAACCTCTGGAGATGTATAGAGATGGCAGTGCTTTGAATTAGTGACTTAACTGGGGGGAAGAAGAGGAGCACAGGTGGCAGCTTGTGAGTTCAATGAGTGCAGCTGTTTATTTTTGGGCAGCTTCTCTGGGACCACAGACCAGGGCTGTGGCTGCTTTCTCTAATTGCAGCCTAGGCTGTGCCTACCCTGGGCACTGAGCCCTGTCTCTAGGTGTGTGACAACATGACCCTTGTCTGGGCATATATAAATCCTGCATGTGGTTTTTATTATGAGCCTTTCATCACATAATTTAGCTGACGATGAGAAGGATTGACCTGAATACAGTGAGAGCAGGTCAGTCCCAGTGCTGTGGGGTTTGCAGTAGATGTGTATGTTTGCATGGCTTCTCTGAGTGTTTCCCTCTTTGCGGCATTGCCATGCTGCTGGGGAAATACTGCTCTGGAGCTCCTCCATCAGTGACATTTCACAAATTGTCAGGAGTCAGCTTCTTTTTGAAAATATTCATTTTTATCAGCACTTGTACAGAAATAATTCCCAACTATGAGACATTTGAACTCCCTCCAGTCTGTTAGTTCTTTGGGAAATAGTGTGTCATACACTTCTTACTTGTTTTTGCTTCCTTCCTCAAACCAAACACTTAGGGCTTGAGAGGCTTACATTAGGGATAAAATCATTTGGTTTCTTTAACTGGTGTGTCCTATCTAGTTTCAGCATAAAACAAGTGTTCTTTCTTTTCTCAACTTTGCCTCTGGTGTCCTAGCTCTTTTGCTGGAGCAAAATCGTTTTCTCTTGATTGGCAAATAGATTTTAGTGCTTGACTGGGGATTTTCAGGTGTTTGACCTTTCCTTTAGAAGGTATTGATGGAGAAGACAGTCTTGATCATAATTTGCTACCAGATTATAGATTTTAGCAGGGGACATACACGCATATATGATATAAATGAGACATATATAGCCTATATATTCTAGTAAGATGCCAATACATATATTGGTCCTGCTATTTACATAAAAAATAAAATTACTTGACCGATTGTGGGAAGAACATGATCTTCTTAAGCTTGTTTTTATGAATTTGTGTAGCTTTTCTTGGAAACTGTTCTGGATAGCAGACACATAACTAATCATAAGGATCACAACAGTTTTGTGATTTTCCTGAGTAAGCAGTCAGCTGTTTTGCCAGAGCCTGTAATTTCACTTCCTTTTCTAGCCTGCAATGTTCCGATTGCCTGACCTTGTGTTGAATGTCTTACTTTGTTTTCTTTTGTATTTCTAGTCTCATTCCTTGTTTGAACTCTAACATTTCTCTCCCTGTTTGACTTGAGTGCTTACATAATATCATGCATAGTCCATTTATTTAGAGATATTTGATTAGTCTTGTACTGTTTTTGAAAGACATCTGATCCCTGCTACCCCACTACACTAACCACAACAGCAAATCTTGCTCTGATGCAAACAGATCAACTTCTGTTCATGAGAAAAAGCACATTTTCCCCATGTAGATAGCTTGGCTTTTTTGTAACTTCTGCTTTCTTTGTTATGACAGGGGTAAGCCAAAGAGAGAAGCAACTAATAATAAAATCCATAGGGCACTTTCAAAAATGGAGGGATTATTTTTAGTTTTGAGTTGGTGGTGTTGCTGGTTTCAGCATGCACTCCTGGCTCTTCTGCCACAATCCTTCCCCAGGTGTATGTCCCACCTGGTGAGGTGTGAAACACATTCTTCTACCAAACTCTGCTAAAAGGTTAGTTCAGGTTATCATATTAAATGCTACTTAGGCAGTTGCTGCTATAACTCGTTCTTCATATTAAATTCAGCTGGCTTGCATTCAGCCAAGGTATTTTCAGTGATGTGCTGCCAGCTTTCTCCAAGGGCCTCTTCAAAAGTCTTTCTTCCTTAGTTAGTGATACATGGAAAAACCCTATAAATATCTCCTTTTAGTATATAGATTTGCATCTGCAAAGCACATACTGTCTAATATAAAGCTGTCAGTCCCTCCACTTTCTCTTCTACCAAACTAAGCTTCCTTCACCCCTTGCTGCAGATATGCTGCTGTGTCCATGACACCTGAGGCAGAGGGGAATGTCCCAGTAACCCTCTGAAGGCCAAGTGGCATCCCTTATCATCCCTTTGGACCCTAAAAGGGCCCAGGAAGGAGATGATGTGAATGTGATTGTGGGAGCAGTGGAAATGGTACAGGTGGCCAGGCTAGAAGGGTGCTGGTGGTCTTGGGGAGGGCAGCATGTGAAGCCTGGCTGGGGAGTGTGCTAACAGCCAGCATCACTCTCTGAGCTTCCTCTGATATGGCAATGTGAGTTTAAATAAGCAGAAGCTACAGAGGGGGTTGTGGGGAGCTGTGTAATTTTCTCTAATATTTACACTGATAAGCAACAGGTATTTCCATTTTGAAAAATTTAATTTCTTTTCAAAATGCAGTGGTGCAGAAGCGCAGGTTTTCTTTCAGTCAGAAGAACAAGGAGGAGTGCATGGACCAGCTGATGTCCATGGTGGCCATACTGTCCCAGTGTGGTGGAAGTGACTCATTGGTGGCATGACCTAGCTGCTCTGTGAGCCATGTAGAACTCGAGAAGTTTGTCTTCAGATCCTCTACTTCCTTGAAGATTTTTCTTTAGTCATTGCCTTAATCCAGTCCTCTTCTGCATTTGCTAGCCAGTCTGGGCTGAAGTGGGCTGCCCCGGATGCCTTTCTGGCACTGATGGCTACCTTGTTAGGGTTGGGGAGCTTGTATTGCAGAACTGGAGCTGTTCCCCCACCGGGGGCTCATTACATGCTTCTTCCTCTCCAGCTGCCAGGGGCCTGGACAGAGAGCAGGGAAATCGCAGGCAATGTGCTTGTAAAACCTTTTGCCCTGTCTGCAAAAAAAGAGCTGGCTGAGTCTCCCTTCCTACAGGAATGGCTTCGTGCCCAATGAAATCCCCTGCTATAAGGCAGCCCAGGAGACCCACTTTGGGGATCTTAAAACTGTGGCCGATCAGTGCTGGCTGAGTACAGGATGAGAGCTATGGGTTTTGAGAAAGCCCTAATAAACCTTTTGATTATACATAATAAAAAAGTAAATAATCCTTCCTGCTCCTTAACTCTGTGTTTTGTCTAAACTTACTTCCCAGGGATACATTGGAGTTTGATCTTTGATAAATGATGTCTAAAACCCCCACATGTAAAAACTTAACTGTTCCAGCGATAGGATCATAATCTGCCTTTGATCCCGTAAATTGTTGAACCACAACTCTATTTGTTGCCCAAGGACTGCAGGAAATGTACACAGTGTTATGCAAATCTCTAGGAGAGGGAATGTTTTTTACAGGGCTGTAGGGCAGGGGAGTGGGGAAGGTGGCTCCTGCCGCAACTGTCAGCTTCTGGATTGCAGCTGAATAGTTTGGCAGTCCCCCTCATTCTCCTATGTCACCCTGCTGCCAGTTCCCACGGCTCTTACCCATCTCTGCTCACCGTCCAGTTGTGCAAGTCTGGAGTGGCGAGGTTTTTCAGAGCTCTCCCTATGTAGGCTGGTGGCATTTACAAGCAGAGTCTGCAAGCTTGGTCCTTCATATACACTTATCTCCAAATCACCACTTCCAGTGAGGTGTTCCTGTTTCACCTCTAAATACCCAAGACTTTTGCCAGTTAGGGGTATTTGCATGGGGGGTGAATCTGATGATAAAACACAAAACAGTTTCTTTGGAAACCTTGAGGGGAACTAAGCCTGCACCACAGCCCAGCCAAGGCAGGACACAGAAACAACACAGCAGGGACACAGCTTGCAGCTGGAGAACTGTCAGGCAGAACTTTAATTTTGTGTAAAATATGAACTTTCGTCTTTCTTAGACTTGTAAGAGAATACTCAAACCCTTATAGAGAGACAGATTTGGTGTAGTGTGGAAATACATCCATCACCACATTTAAAACAACAGTGCTTTAAATCCCAACCATGATTTAGGGTGGCAGATACAGTTTAAAAATAAAAATAGAGATCCCTTAAACCCTTCTCCGTTCTTTTTTTTTTTTTTTTTTCGTTTGGTATGTAAGCTAAATGACATGACACTGGACTTTGGTACTTCTCCCGATTTACTTTAATTAACATGTTGAAGAAAGATGTCAAAGGGGCAAGATAAACCCACCGTCGCTCAGTTGCCTTGGCAGGGCTCCCCTGGCAGGGCTCTTCTGGCAGCCATGCCATAGTGTCGTGCTGTGCCAGGGAAGGCTGTGTTGCATCCACTGCATAACCCAGCCTTTTCTATGAGCCATGTGTGCCGCACAGGTGCGAGGCTGCACACACCAGAATGTGGAGCAGTGCTGTATGGGTTTGTTATGCTGTTCCTGTTTGTTTTTTTCACCTCGGTGATAATTCTTACCCAATGCGTGATCTCTGCTCTGTGTACTTTACTACTCCTTGCGATAATCGAAATCCAGCCCTGAACTTTTTCACTACAAAGGAAACAAGAACTTTGCCCTGTTGGATGTTAATAGGGCATTCAGCGATGCTGCAGCCTTTTCTCACATGCAAAATACCGCAAAGCCTGTGGGCATCAAGGTTATATGCTGGTGGCGGAACACTTAATGTTTTTTCACCAGTGTGGATGGAGATTTTGACATGACGTGAGTTTTCTGGTGTCAGCCTCGTCTTAAAAAAAGAGCAGGCACCCAACCGCTTGGTGGCAAAAAATCCTTTAAATGCCAGGACCACCAATAACGTGCTGCATACGGCTCAAAGTGCAACCCGTGATAGGCAAGTGCTGAAACATTAACCAGACTCTGGGACACTCTGTAGTTGCCGCTTGGTGCCCGCACCATCACTCTGGGAGCGGGAAATGAGATCTGCACTATTATTAGTCTGTGTGGAGAGCAGGAACAGCGGTGTTTGCACAACGCTGACAGAAGTGCTGGCGGCGGCCCCGAGGTGTGTGGGGGGCAGCAATAAAAAGGTACGAGCTTCCCTGTATGGGGAAGTGGGAGAGGTTGAGCACTTAAATCTCAGTCTCCGGTTATTTTTGAAGTGCTCTGATGAGCACCACGGTGGTGGTGGTGGTGATATGAGGCTGTACTTCCATGTTCACTTTCATGTTTGCAGGCATAACTTCCCTCAGGTGAAACCCATGACTCTTAGCCTCCCCCTGTCCTGAAAAGAGGTAAGGCTGGTGGGAAGAACAAATACCATTTATGAAATTGTCGGCTACAATGGCAGGGGAAAAGGACAATACTAGAAATGCTTCTGGGCCCACGCCTCAGATGGTTTGAGTCTTGGTGGTGTTTTGATGTTGTTTTCTTTTTAACACTGGTGAAGTGTCCTGGAGATCAAACAAGGAGATACGAGGAGCCAGGAAGCGTTTCTGAGTGCACAAGTGTTGTAATCACATTACTGCTCCCTGAGCTCAGCTGACACAGGAGACAGGTAAACATCTCCCACAGCCCAGGTAGGTGACAGTATATAAATTTTCAGAACACCCTGAGCAATAACAAGTCTTTTGCAACTTTGCCTTTGAAGGAGATATGCTTGCATGATGGATGGTGGTGGCACCCAGCTGTACTCTGAGGGATAGTGCAGCTCCCAACAACATTACAGAGGTTTTATCCTCAGCTCGAGGAAGGGTATAGCCAGGCCATGCATCATACTAATGCTTTCAGCTGTAGAAACTCATCATTTCCCTTCCAAACACAAGCACCCTCAGCAAGGTACTTGGCACTCGGCCAAACTCCGATCCTATAATGTCTCTTCATACTATATATATGAGTAATGTTAATTTACCTGATTCCTGCTGTGGTTTTCTCCACAACCAGTGTGACGTATCTCTGTCTTGTCTGTGTGGTGGCTTTGGGAGCAGCCTCTTCCATTAAGGCTTAGAGTTTACCTGAGAGCATGTCTCTGTTCAGGAGTAGCAAAACAATGCTTTGACCTGCTTGTGCTGTATCATTCTTACCTGGCAAGAGTTTGGGAACTGTTAGCTTCGGAATATATTTTATTGTAGTATATTACAACTGCAGAAAAGGTAGTGGATTCTGGGTTTGTATCAAAAGGCTAATTCTTGGTCAGGATGATAAAGTCTTTATGTCTAGATCTTTGCCTTCACAGCTCTTCGTAAAGTAATTGCTCTTGTATTAGTGGCAAAAGAAAGGACATGCTCATTTATGATGCTTTAAATCATATAAATAACTTGCAGAGGCAAATAGCAAAACTATAGCACAGAGCTCTGCTGCAGGGTTCCTTCTTGGATTGTAAACACTACAAGACAGAAACCATCAATATTTACACAGTGTTAAGTCCAGCCCAGCACAGCGTCTCTGATTGTGCCTTTGGAGGCACTAATAGGAATATTAAATCATGCTGAATATATTATTACAATATTTACAGTTTAAAGATAACCAATGTGTGTGCACAGAACTGTGAACTGCGAACATGCAGCACCAGAACCAGAAAACCCGTGATGAGGCCAAGCCTTGTCATGTGACCCTAGCTCTTCCCCCTGTTTATCACATATGCACCGCGGTGGCCAGCACCCTTTCTGGTGCTGCCAATATTCATCAGAAGAAACTTCTTAGAAGGAATGATGCAAGAGTAAGTGCGTTACTGTGTGAGCTGTCACCAGTTGTGCCAAGGACTGTGGATTGAAAAATTGGGGGGCGGGGGGGCGCGGGGGGAAAGCATTAAAAATACCACTGCCATGTTACCCTCTAGGCTTGCAGAAATGTGACACAGAGAAGAATTAGCCTTTTGTGGTTTTATGGTTCCTTGACCTTTTAAGAGAGGAAGAAAAAAACATATCCAACTTCTGCTCCCAGTTACAATGCTGAAAGTCCAGAGCAAATGTAATACACTGGCTCCTGAGGTGAAAGAGCAGTTTTTCATCTTGTCTATTGAAAAATCTGAGAGAGAGAGAGCAGAGGTGTAAAGATAATTGAATGAAAGCTGTGTGAGTTCAAAGCTAAACTTTCGTCCTTGGTAAGTGTAATTATTGATATCTGAGTGTAATTTTGGCATTTAAGGAGACTTGGTCAGCCTGCTCTGGTGGGATTTCTGTCTTGGCATCAGTGTGAGGTAAAACACAAAACACGTGCCTCCTAGAGCACAGTGCCCTCTTACTGTGTGAGTGAATGATGTGCCACAAGGGAAGACTCCCAGACATTGGCACTGCATCTGAGAGACCCAAGCATTGGCAACTATGGACAATGTGTGGCAGGGATGCTGCAACAGCAGCTTCAGTCACAACACTTGACACTTGGGAAGGCCTTAAACCATAGCATTAAACTCACATATGCTGCTTGACATGAAAACAGTTCAATTTAAAAGTAATTTCAGAATTGTTATATTGGCTTATGCAACTGTTGACAAACAAAATCTGTTTGGATTACACTTTAATGAAAACCTGCATGCTTCAACAGGTTTCTTTGTTTTGGCTTGGTTTTCTGGTTTTACTTCTCACCTTCCAATAAAAAACTTCTTAGCTCACAGAGAGAAAATACAGGAGGTGAACTGTTTCCCATCTGAATTCTCAGCATTGCCTGGCAGAAGCTGATCAACATGAATCATCAGAATGAATGCAGTCTTGCACACAAGTAGCTTTTTTTGAACAGACAAGGCTGTTAAGCAAAGGACGAGAAACACGTGGAGTACACTGCAGTTTGCTAATGTATGGCTGGGTTCCCAGGTCCATGTACATTCTTGCAGGCTGCAGTTGTCATGATGCTATTGCCAGGAAAAATGTAAACAGAAGTAAACATCTTGTCAGCTGAAGCATTAGGTTAATAATACCTAATTAAGACTGTTTCTTAGAGTCTTTCAGATTGATACACGCCATCTATTTGTCAAAGATGTTTTTTGTTTTATGTAGTCATACAGCCCCATTGACATAAGTCACCAGTTTTTACATTTTTTGAAATCACAGTAATATTTACTATGTGGTGAGTCAGGGCAGTGAGCAGGTCACAGGATTCTCTTGCAGAGGATTATGACTTGAAATTCAGGTGTTTTAGGCAAAGTCTTCTGGATTCACTTGGAAACTTACAAATAGACATGTTTTCTTTGAAACTGCTAAAGATTTGTCTTTATGTGTGCCTCCACTAAACTGGCAATAGATAGGTGGCAATTAACCTGGGATGAAGTCTGGCTTCTCTTCCATCACTGCAAATGCAGTTGTGTGTAGCTTTACTAAAAGTCCAAACCTGATGTTTATGCTCGATTAAAATGGTAGTGAGATGAAAACAGGAGTCACCCTTTCAAACTCTTCTTTCCCACTATGACAGTTTACTCCATGGAAGCAATAGCCATCTGAGCTGGATTATTTTCCAGTTATGCTATTTGTGTTTAATCCACACCACATTCCCCTAGAGTTGCCATTGTTTCAATAGTGTGTGACAAAGCCCTGCCCTGTGCAAGGCATGCTGTTGCCCAGGGGCTTGCATCTCACTGTCCTCAGCTGGAGTGTGATACTGCCCTGATACCTCTGAATCTTGCAAGTAGCACAGTAGAAATTGTGGGATTGAGGTAATGAGGTGTTTAGAAACTGGAAAGAGGTGTTTAGAAACTATTTACTGAAATGTTGCTCCAAGGTGAGAAGGAATTTCCCTCTTCAGTTGTTGCTATGGGTTGTGATTTCACCCCATACCACAGTGTAGCAAAATGCCATCTTAGTTTTGGTGCATCATTTGTGAGCTGACCCATATGATTTTTTTTCCCTATTGTTGTCAATTATTGAGTGGAGAGATGAGGAATGACACATGCTTAAGTGCATCAGTTATCTCCATTTCCTTCTCCTTAGGCCTAGTTTAGTCATAATTTACCAGAACAGTCTACAAAATGAAGAAGTTTCAGTATTTTACTTTTTTTTCAGGGGATAAGAGTTTTCTTCCCAAGACTGGCAAAATGACTAGAGTACAGTGAATTATTATTACAACCACTTATTTAAAAAAAAAAGACAAAGAACGTGCTGTAATATGACAAATAATATAGCTCAACTCATGCAATGCATTAGCTTCTCAGTGTTACACACTTTGTGGAGTGCACACAGCAAAAGCTGGGCTGAACACAGCTCTGAACACATGCTCACAAAGCGATTCCAGATTGCAATTGTGAGCACCCATTAGCCAGTACAATAGGAAAAAATAAGACATAGTATTTTAAGGACATGACTTTGATAATTCTCTAGTTAGAAGCCAAGGATAAGTGATAGGCTGGACATTCTCAGTGGGGAAGTAGGTTAGTTACATTGGAATGGCTTACCTTCAGTTATTCAATATCTCAACTCCCTAGTTACCATCTCCAAACTAAGATGTTTGCCTCAGCACAGGGTTGTTTACGCAAGTGACTTGTCTTACCTTGGTAAGGCATTTGATACTCATGAAACATCCATCACACTCTGTCCTAATGCTTTTCTTTAACTTGAGGCTAGGCCCATCCCTTTCCCTGAAGCTTTGACAGCTTTGAAATGTGACAGCATTGCTGTTGGTGCAGTTCAGGGGCCATGTAGTGGTTGCTTTCTCCAGGGGCTCTGCAATGCTTCAGCATTTTCTCCTAATTGAATAGAGGTAGTAAAATCCAGAATTGCTTCTTTCTGTTTGGCTAAAAATGAGGAAAATCTTGGCACCCTGTCACGGAGATAGTCAAATGAAGAGGCAATACGATGAAGGCCTCTGCACCAGGAGTCACCCATAACAGGTGGTGGCAATGTCACAGTTCAGGCTGTTTTTTAATATACCTCTTTTTTTTTTTTTTTTTCTCCTTTTGTGTGTTGGTTTTTTTCCCTCTGGGTGGAGCAGAACCGGGGAGGTGATGACTTACCTGCCACAGCTCAATAGATTGTAATCTGGAACTGGCAGAGTGTTAACACAATGCTCCAGCAGAGCTTTTCTGTCTCTAATTTCAATGATTATGTTGTTACTGGATCAGTGAAGAGAACCATGAAAAACACAATTACCAGGAAGCCCTGTTCCTTTCCTCACCCCTTTGTCTCACTGCAAATCGGGCATGTGACTCACAGAGCAATAGAGGACCCGCTGTAATCGCACGCACTACCGAAAAGGGTGCTGTCTGCTGATGGGACCCAAGCGTGGGAAAGCCTGATTGCTGGCTGGAAGGGCCAGTCACGTTACATTTTGCAGCTGGTGTCCAAATACATCCTGATGAATCAAGTGATAGCAGTTACCTTCTCCTCCACAACGGTGGCCAAGCAGCCACGCAGAAGGGCTGTAAAAGGCTCCCTACTGTGTACAAAAGCATGGTTAAGGGAAGCTTCGTGAATGAGTTTGCAATGGACAGCAATGTTTTTTAGGTCACTGACATAGCATCAGACTAAAGGGAAAGGGGTTGAGTATGTTTCAACTGTGGGTGCTGGTCCCAGGTCTGCTCAGTGCAAGACCACTTGTGCATCATAAGTAGTGGGGCTGACCTGACCCCATTATGTGATGCAGAGCGGGAAAAGAGAACTTCGCTTGCTGACTGCACTCCAAGTCACTTCTATACCTAAGACTTCAACAACAAATACTAATAGTAGCAGAGCAGCCAATATTTTTATCATTAATTGCTATCAAAAATGTCAGCTCGAAGTCAACACCACCTCTGAACAGATCTGATAGGCGAGCATGCTCCAAACTGGCAGTTGAAATGAATTATTTGCCTATTGCGTGCTGCAAAAACAATGTCTTGCAGGAGAGAACAGACTTTGGCAAACAACCTGACATCAAGCTATGCTTGTGGGGAAGGCTCCTGATTTGATCTGGAAGGAAACATTGGGGTAAAGTTTACCTTAAGTATGCATTAAAGACAGGGCTGAGCCATGGTTCAGACTTATTCATTATTCTACCAGATAACAGTGTGAAACATAGCTACTATTTTCTCCCTCTGAGCTGTTCTCATTACAAAAAGATATCTGACAGCTCATAAAGGTTTTTAAGTAATAAAGCATTTTGTTTCCCCATCCCTTGTGCATATGTTTATCTGTGACCGATGAGCACAAAAATACCAGCAGATGAAAAAAAAGCCTTTATCTTGGTAAGCAGAAGTTTCCCTGCCCCTAGATCCCGAGCACAAATTTTTCTGATTCTCCTGTGCTGAGGGTCTAAGCATGGGCAGACAGTATAAGATGCAGCATTGGCATGCTATTAATATAACTGTTAGGCTCTACAGACTGAATCAGGACCTGTTTAAATACTGGTATAGCCATGAATAGCGTAATCTGGGATATATTTCTATGGGATTTGGTGACTGTCTTTATTTCACATAGTGGGAAAAACTCCATCTGGAAGCAGGATTCCAGTGAAGGGAAAGGTGACTGTGTTTGCCAAGGATCTCTTCTGCTCCCCAAAATTCAGACATCATGGGAGATAAGCAGAAGATGGAAGGGAACCAGCAAGGGGAAAAACAAACAGGATGGGGGTTTCTTGACACTTCTTTTGAAGTCCCCAGTGTAACTCCTGGCATCTTCAGTGGGGTTTGGCTGGGCTCTGTGTAGAAGCGCCTTTGAAGATTTTACTAAGGCTCAAGGCCTTGATCACAGCAACTTTTATGCCCATGAGCAACTCTGTGCAGATGAGCGCTTCCAGGGCACTCAGTGGGACGTTTCGGATGAGACTTTGCAGGATCAGTATTAAGCAATGAAAGCTTAAGAGGAACATTCTGCTTGTTGTGCTTTTATCCTTGACCACATCAGATGAAATGCCTTGGCAGTTCTGGAAGAACAAATTTGCATTGAAAACCCACAGCTCTTACAAGCAGTGCATTAATTATTTTATTAATTTGCTCTTTTTACATGGGAAACATTCAACTATTTACATTTTCCTGTCCACACACAAACCAGATAGATAATCCTATGGAAACCCAAATTGTTAAGCCATAAAAACACTCTCCTCTGTCTAAAGGCTTTCAAATTTCTGTCTTTTGTTTCAAATCAAAAACATTTTTAAAATCACATTTGGGAATGTAGGTAGGCCAGTGATTTACATTCCAGTTACTTAAAATATGCATTTGACCATTTCCCTAAAAAAAAAACAAACAAAAAAAATCAAACAAAAAACCCCCATTAAATTCACAAAGATACCATTTAAATTAAAGTGATAGTGCACATCAAAGCATTAAGGGAACACCAATAAATAAACTGAAATATATTACAAATAAATTATTTCTATTTACCTTTTCAAATATTAAAAATCTTTAATCCATTTCTTCATCTTTCTTTACAAAAGATTATGAGAATTTTATGGAAACATCTGCAAAAAATATAATNTATTAAGATCTAAAACCTGCTTTCCTGTAGAAAGTGACAAAAAAAAAAAAAAAATCCTTTTTTTTTTTTTTTTTTTTTTTTTTTTTTTTTTTTTTTTAGCTTTTGAAGCAGGAGACAAAAACAACCTTTTCTAAAATTTCCCCCAAGGAAAAAAAACCCCAATAGTTTAGTCCCAAAATGAAACAGAATATAGGCATTTTTAATATACAGTGGGCAGGTTAGACTAAAAACAAATAGTTACAAATTATACTAAAACAGATAATGGAGCAAATATACTAGCATTAGTGTTGTTAAATGAGTCAAGTGATTAACTAGTGGCATTCTAGGGGCAGAATGATTTTGTTTTATATTTTCTGGTATTGGATGTATTTTTAATATTTTGCTAAAAAACTAGGCAAACATTATAATAACCTCTCCAGTGCCAAATGAACTAACAAGCATTCAGCTAAGAATAAATTCATTTAAAACAGATATGAAAAATATTCTACAATATACAAATACAATAATTTGTAAAATACAAGACTAGATAGTCTTCGTTTTTCTGCTCTTTTAGGGGGGAACTTCCTGGATATAAATTTCTATAGCCACTTGTCAACCAAAATCTTAACTCATCTTTCATAAAACGTTCACAAAACGAAGTAGGTCTGCGACACAGTTGTGAATGTGGACTCTCACCTGGGTACCGCTTTGAATACTTCAGTACAAATGAGTTCCAAATAATTAATACTTCCTATGAATATATATGCTCAAAAGTGGCAGTTGGCACTATTACATACTGCAAATACGGTGATGTTTTGTTGCTACTAAAAGTTAAACGCAGTGTTTCAAAACTAGCAAATACACTGGTATTCAAACGCTTAAGAGGGTCAAACCGTTCAAAGCTCCTGTAACACCAAGCACTCTAGGGTTACGATGGATTTCTGATTACTCTAGTTAAAAGTCTTTTATATATTAAATTATTAGCCCTTATCTTGTAAACCACAGCAGTAAATATTTGTGCCCTGTTTATAAAGACATAGCTCAGATATCGATGGCTTTGAGAGGTAGCAAATTCTCTAGTGGTTTTAGTATGCTCTCATGAAAATACTTGGTGCCAGAACCTATTACCTCTCCTATTTTCTTGAATAAAATTAAATTAGCACCTGGCTATGATGTCGTAGGAAAAGAAGCTGTCTGGCATGGTCTCGATGAATAGTTTTAGCAAGAGCTTAACTTTCCGATGACAATTTTCAGTGCTTTTTAAGTGCAATCTGCAGAATTACACCACATGTGCAGTGGGATTTTTCACTGGTTTGGACTGTTCATACAGGTTTAGCAGCTATGGGGACACAGCCAGCCAGCACTGGCATGTAGCAAGGGCTGCAACCTGTGCCCCTCCATGGGGGGGCTCTCTCTGTGCCTGCTGGGAGCAGAAAGCAGCCTGCTATCCTCTCCTGTGTACCCCTGCCCTGGCAGACAGGGTGAAGAGCGTGTGGGGACCAGCAGAGGAGTCTGGAAAGTATGGCCACAGGACTGTACAAACACTGAGGAATGCACAGCGCTCCTCTGTCCCAGACAAGTCCTGTAACACAAACCCACATTAATTCTGTTGTCAGTAGCACATGCCAGCTAGGCACGCGTGTGCGCACACACACCCACACACACACACACACACACACACACACACACACACACACACACACACACACTCATGCACACACAACTTGCTTTCAGCAACATGCCTGACATAGCTTTCCTAAGGTTGGCACAAGAAATTCCAGTAGCAGCGTGGTTGGCATTGTTTCTCATCAGAGGAGCTGGAGGACAAGCCCCTACCCCAGCCAGGGATGGCTGGAAGCAAGAGACACGCAGGAGCTGACCTTTCAGGTTCCTCTCCAGCCCTATTATCTGCCATTTCTTCCCACCATTAATGAGCTACTTGGGATGCATATTTTTCATGATTGCAAAACAACGGCAGAAGCCAGGGTAGGAAGGCTTGTCGTGAAAAATATTAAGTTCATATTGATCCCATAACCTGTGAAAAATAGTTTATTGTTCTTGTTCAAATGGGTACTTTATACTATTAAGAGGAGGCTGAATTAGAAATTTACTCCTAGATAAGAACTGTTTGGTGATAAGCAGTCTGAACTGTAGCATACAACCTGCTGTGGATAGAGCAGAGCAAGCCTGGCCTGAAAAAGCATCAGAGGCTCCACGTACAGTAATTCGCCTACAGGTGTCTGTGTGTGGCTGCGTGGACGTATGAGATTGAATGGTCCCACCAAGATAAAGACATCAACAAAACCAAGCTTTTTTTTGCCTTTTTTTTTTTAACCAATATAATCCATACAATACAGTACAAGAGGAATTGACAATACAGTACAATTTTAAAAATTCTTAATACTTGGACAAGAAAATCCTTCTTTTATATTGTCTCTTTTACTGTCATTGCTTCTTATCTCCTTCCTTTTCACTCTTTTATTGCCTTTCAAAATAGATTATTTCCCTGGAAGATCAAATTTACAATCTTCTGCTGATTGAAATGTTTAAGTAGTGATTGATGAAATAAAAATGAGGCAGTTTGTGCAGCTGTGAGTGTGCAGGTATCTTTCCAAGGGATCTTTTATATCCCTTGCCATCTCACTTGTGGGATATACTTCCACTTTTTCACCTGCCAGAACTGTGGGGTTTTTTTTAATTCCCTGCCTCTCCACTCCCACCCAGCCCCCTCCCCTTCTGTGACTCCTTGATTCAGGTGAGAAGATGTGATTCGGAGGTTTAGAATAAAGTGCACCATCTGCTTTAAAAAAAACAAACCAGTATTAAAAGAAGGGAATCCGAGTCATAGCTCCTTTCATCTTTTGTGAGGAAGACGGCAGAGTCCAAAAAGATCGCCCTGCATGACTGAAATTTCCAAAGTCCCCTACAGTTTGATATTGCTGTACACTGGGTAACAGACTAGCTTTAGGTCAACTAAAGATCGTGAGTAAGTTAAATGAAGCATCTACTATACAGGTGTGCAGGTGTGTAGAAGTCTGAGCGCTGCATTTATTTGTTTCAAACAGAAAAAAAAAAAGGATCATACTCTTTTACATGAGGCAAAGTGGCAGCATCAGTACATGTGACAAAGCATCGTGATGGCATGGGCTAACCTTCAGAAAGCAAGGGTGATTAAAGGACATCTCTCGGAGGACCGACAACTACGCCACGGCAGTGGAGTTCACTGGGAGCATCGGGGCAGCTGTGTACAGAGAGAGGGGAAGGGGGAGAGGAGGGGAGAGAGAGTGAGAGAGAGAGAGGAGGAGGTACAAATACTTGGTGGTGACCTGGAGCAGGAGCCTAGAGGGGCGGATTATACATGAGGCTTGTCTTGCCAGAGAGAGTCCTCCCGGTTGGATCCCTTCATAGCCTGGTCTGGGCTTCGGGGATGTATATCTCAATGCTTTCGGCGCTCTCAGTAGCTGAGTTCTGGCGGACCGATGCAGCGCGCTTGGCAGCCATCAGCCGTTTCCGGGCCTCTTGACGCTGCGAGCTTTCCAGAGAGCGTTCTCGTATGAGTGGCACCTGACCTTTCGATGGCTTCTTTGGCACTGGAGGAGGGACCCTTCTCTCCTGATCAAAGCAGAAGGTTAATGGCATTATACAGCTTCTCAGGGAAAGATGGGAAAAACTAGGATATGTCAGTAGTTAGAACACACATTTTACCTAAGGTTTGTAAGCTCTTATCTGCCTTTCTGTCTTCAGTCAACTGACTTTTGTGTTCAAGGGTTCATAAACATAAGGCACGGAAAAAGGGGAGGGGAGGGCCGGCCGCCGTGCTACTTCTCCTCAGGGATGGTGCTGTTGGGGTTGAGGCCCCCATCGCTACCCGCTTAGTGCCAGGGACTAGAAAAGAAACCAGCCTCCCACCACCAGTGCAGATGGGAGGGAATGCTGGTCTCAGCAGAGGAACTCTAGAGAGCCCCAGCTCCTGGGGCACCCTCTTCTATGCGTGTGTAACACTAGGTGCTCTTGCAAAACGGAGGTACCATGGCTTTGGTCTTCCCAAATGTGGATGGGAACTAGCTGTCTGCAGCTGGTGCATCAGAATAAGTAGCTTTTTAAAAAACACCATATATTTATGTATCTGTTGTGGAGCAGTTTAATGACTGCTCAAGAATCCCACATTTTGGGTCTTGCTGTGCAAGTTCATAGGCTCTAGCCTCCTGCTAAACAGGCATGAAGATACAATCAGCTATAAATAATAAAAACCGGTAGGAAAAACTTAAAAACCATTAAGAGAACATGCGTTAATCATCATGGTGCCAGCTAGCTCCAGATATGTGATCAACAAGGAGGACTTTTATGTATATCCTGGTGCATGTACACACACACATACACACACACAAAGGAAAAAAAAAAACAACCAAAAAAAACCCCTTGGAGAGGGGTCTCTCCTGAAAGAAGAAAAGTGTATTCAGGACTGAATTTCAGGCGGCCACAAAGACTTTGTCAAGTTAATTAGATTGTCTTTTAAGTTACATCCCCTTCCAACTGTGAACATGGTCTCCGAGTGAAGGGATTTTATCACACTACAAAGGTCCCATTCTGCCCTTTCGTTTTCTTTCATGCTGCTCACAACAGCTTCCATGGCTCGAAATATAAAGGTGCTTAGTTACACTTATTCATACTTTGCTTTTTCTCTCCGTCCAAGGATTAATCTATGCTGCTTATAAAGGGCCCAGTGGCAAAGGCCAAAGGCAAATATCAGTTCCATAGAAAGTTTTTTCTTTTTTTTTTTTGTTTTTATCCTTTTAAGAAAGGAGATCATCTGTTTCATCTAAAATCGTAGACAAATGCTGTTGAAACAGGAACACAGTGTAATTCTTTAAAATCTTTACCTTTCTACTGTAGGTCCCTTTCTTCAGCACTACTTAACTTCCTTTAACCCGTTATAGTCTTCTTTTTGTTGGAAACTCTTTGAAATGTTTTTCAGAAGCAAAGAAAAGGCACATTTTTTTTAAGGAAAGCTCTTGTTTCTTATTGCTGCAATTGCAAACACTTAGCCTACCCGCTTTACTGTAAAAGCTAATGAAAGACCATATACCAGCATTTCTGTGCATGCATGTTTGGCGGTTTTAACTTCCTTTTCTGATAGATACTGGAAAAAAAAAAAAAGAAGATAAGAAAATGACTTGCCTTCAGTACCTTGGGCTAGGAAAACACATTCCCATTCATTCCCCTACAAAACACACTAGGTATACACAAATGGTGTGAACATGGCACTGCTAAGTCAGAAATGAATATTTAGTCTTGATTGAAGGAGGAAGAATAGTGCTACCAGCGCTGCCTTTACAAGCTTCCTGCTGCAAGATTAATGGGTTTTGATATTATTATGGTTATTTATCCAAAAGAGAACACCACTTTGGTCAGCCAGCTGACTGTAAGTTGGGGTAGCCAGGACTCCTGTCTGAGCCACTGTACCTGTATGCCATGCTCCCCCTCCATGACCCTACCTGTTGGCTGTATTCTTTGCTATCAGATCAGCCACAGTGGTAATTCAGCCGTCAAATTACGTACCTATAGGAGCGCGACATTAGATCGTTGATTCCTCTAGGAATGTGTCTGTGTTTTAACGATTTTCTGAAACATTTGTATATTTTGGCTCACCCAAATGCTGTTTGTCTTGAGGTGGATAGTGAGGAACAAAAAAAAGGCAATGGTGCCAAATGAGAATGTAAAGTGAAATGTGGCTCATACTTGGAGATGTGGTAGTTTTTCACAATGACAGAAGGAGACTACATCAAAAAAAAAAAAAAAAGACCAAAGCTCCAGATGATTTTTATGCTACTTTGGGTAAACAACACTACCAGCAAAGTGAACATGTTTGTGAAATCCCCCATTTAAAAAAAGCCCAAAGTAAATAAAAAAACAAACAAATGGACAAAAAAATGTAATTCTTTCATGTAACGTTTTGGAAGGCATATTTTTGATATTGCTCTATTTGTAATCTGGCTACCAAAGTCAGTGATAGTTACAGTGCTTCTCTAGTTTTTTCAGTAACACAACCTAGAACTCTTGCTATATGCAATAATATGAACCGTAAATGTGATTTATTTAATTTTAAGAATCAATATATAAGGCAATTCCTTCCAACGATTGATCGTCTAATATGATTAAATGTAAAGCTTAACAAAGTTCCACATTCCCATTATCCGATTCACAAAGACAGGTTTGGTTTAAAAATATGCCTGAAACATATTACAGATAATATCCCAGATGATTATTATGTAAACATTGTCATTACAATAAAATTAAGTTGATAGGAGCTTCATTTCACATTTTTAATGTCAACGCTGTAACATAGAGGCCTATTTAATCTGTCCAGTATTTGTGCAGGGTTTTAAATGAAGCATACAAAATCTACAGTGTTCTACCTTCTTGTCATGAGGATCCATCTGTTTCCAATTATTGGCCTTTAACTGATGAAGTTCATCAAATTTCATACTAATATTTTCTATGGACAACTGCAGCATATCCCAAAACCCTGCTAAATCCTGGGAGGTCGGCCGTGGATGTGCATTAGGATTCTGTGCAACAGAAGAAAAAAACACATTGGCTTTAGTACTTCTTAATGTAAAGCATTTGCGCAAATGGTTACAATTCTCCCTAGCAAAGCAGTTTCAGCAGATTGAAGTGATCGGTAATACACAGAGAGAGAAGCAAAGCAGAGAGATCACTACTTACTGGTGGGTTTATTTCAAGGAGTCTTGGCTTGGTGTTGAGCTGCTGTACCCCTGCAAGTACCCACTCACTGAAGGCAGTGGCTACCCTCCACAGACTAGGGGTAAGGGCCATGGGTAAGGTCCCCTATGGCAGGATCTGCCTAGGGATGTTCCTAGACACAACTGGTGATAATCCTAACCACACTGAAATTAATTGCTAGCCTCCTCTTCATCTTCATGAGGAAGAATTCCCTGCATGTTCACACTTTCCAAAAGACTGCTACCTGTGCAAATGTGCATTTGCTTCATGTGCAAATAGTGATATACAAATGTGTGAAAAATTTTTCCACACTCTAAGACCCTAAGGTTTACAAAAATACATCATTTCAAGAAAAATTGTCTTATACACCTCAGCCCAATTTCTTCTTTCTTTCTTCCTTCCTTCCTCACCAATTTTTTTTTTTTTTTTTAATACTAACCTGTGCAGGATGAAAAGCTCAGAAAACAACATGCAGAAGCACAGCAAACTCATTTTTACGGGTAGATTTTGGGAAGAATGAAACTGGAACACAGGTGGGGAGAATTGCTTTGTGTGTGTAAATTCATCAGCCCAAGAGTATTGCTCAGAAAAGCACATCTGTATAGTTAGCCGCTTCAGCAGAGGGTGGACCAGAGGCTGGTGACCCAAGAAGTCCTTTCCTACCTTCTGTCCCTTCAAACCAGCTCTGAACACTTTTTGCATGCAGTGAGTGTATATGAAACCATCTCTGCTCCACTGACAAGGCTTGTATGAGGGAAGGCTTTCTACAGGATGTATCTCTATAAAACCCAGTTCCCAGCTGAAACTCTTTACGTAAAATGGGATCTTGCATACACTCACTTCAAGCATGTTTTTTCATAAATGCTGAGGAGTCTCTAAACCAAGCTGTCAGCAAGGTTTCATGGCTGCTGTGGCCTTGCCAGATTACATCGATATATTGTTAGTAATTAATAAATAAATAAACTAGTAGTAACACCTCGCATGATGCTTTACATGGCTCAAGTTTTATTCTGCCTTTAAGTTTTCTTCCTCACTAGAAGCAATAAACCTGAAAGAGTCAGTTGCTTGCCTTATGGAATTTCTATTTGTGCACACTACCATCAAAGGAGCAATTAATGAAAAAAAGTGAAGTATATATTTTAGATTCATAAAGAGACCAGAGATTACACTTGGATTCCTAGTTTTCAAGTACTTGATGCTAGCAGGTTGCCCAGTTGTAGGCCTTTATTTACAAAGATGTGCAATCAGGATGCTTTTTCAATTTTTATATTAAGAATTTGAAGACTTATTCAGATAGAGCAAATTTCTGCTGCATTTGTCCACTAAAGCAGATTTTAGTTTGGTGCTTGCTTCCCATGAACACATGGGAAAGCTGCACTCAGGAGATTTCTGGTACATCCTGAAAGACCTGTGTGACCATGAACATACGGATCATGGGACAGATCCTTGCTCCTCTGAAGTCAGTAGCAGAGTCTCAGTGATACTTCACTCAAAGTTTTTTGCCTGTCATTATTTTAAGGCTCTCAGTCTGTTGTGAAACTCATGCTGACTCTGACAAGTTTGAGTTACTCCTGAATTCATATCAATAACTTCACTGGAAAAACTGTCATGTTAGTCAGAAAATCAGTCTAGTTTATGTAGGATTATTTTTTTTTAACATATTACATACAAATTACATACCAGGTTTTCTTCACAAAGTTCTCTGAACTGGTAAAATTTCTGGGCCATTAGAAGCTGGGCACTGCCAANTTGTGAAACTCATGCTGACTCTGACAAGTTTGAGTTACTCCTGAATTCATATCAATAACTTCACTGGAAAAACTGTCATGTTAGTCAGAAAATCAGTCTAGTTTATGTAGGATTATTTTTTTTTTAACATATTACATACAAATTACATACCAGGTTTTCTTCACAAAGTTCTCTGAACTGGTAAAATTTCTGGGCCATTAGAAGCTGGGCACTGCCAACTGCAGTTCGAATTTTCCCTAGAACTGAGAGAAAAAGAAAAGTAAGTTACAATGCTTTCTTTGCTGCAGGCAACTAAAAGCCTATAAAAATAGAGGAGAAAGCTGCATAGTAACCAGTTCCGGCTTTCAAAAATCATGTTATCTTTCAGTCACAGATTGGAGAAAAGTTGATAAACCTAAGGCCAGATCTCCTTTAGGCAAAAATGTATAAAAAATTGCTGCATCTTACTCTCATTCCCCCAGTGAGACCATCTGTATCTAGTTGTAATGACAGTGTAAATGTGGCTAATCAGGAGCTTTGCAACCTGTATAGAAAGCTCACCAGAAATGTAACCAGTCATCATCACTGTGACCCAGGCTCAGGCTTTGAATATGAACCCAGCTTCCCATACAAGGCTTTCAAACTCTCTTTGCTTCTACACCTTGCTTAGCAACTTGGGCCTTATTGTCAGGTACAGCTGAGTGCTGCTAGATCAGAGCCCGAGAAAAGGGCACTAAATGCACATGCCCATTAATCTCATTTGGACACTATGAGTATTTTCCATGAACATAATTTGAACTCAGATGCCCAGGCATACTTCAGGGAGCAATCACACTCTGGCCTCTCCTCCTTGCTGCTAACTTGCTAGCCTACCTCCTGCACTGTCTGTGAACAACTTTGTGCAGACAGCTGGGTACTTACTGCCCCTTTGGACTGACCCAAGTGCTGTGAAGAGCTGCAGTCAACCACAAGACAGCCCATAGTAAATGCCTCTGAATAAAACAGGGACTCATACTGTTTTGGCCACATTCAACCTCACTGAAACTTTGGGGTCTTACTGCTGCAAGGGATAGCTGGGAATACACTAAAAATCAAAGCATGGACTGGTGAATTCAGAGACTTTCCCTGGGGCTTTGCCGAGTTCTGGTCCATGGGGAGACTCTGTATGTGTGTGCATGTGTGTGTACCTGTACACATGTGTGTGTATATGTACATCTCTGTACCTGTACCTATGTGCACATGTATGTACCTCTGTGTGTGTATGTGAAAAAAGAAGTGAGAATGAAGAAACACAGCAGAAAGACAGTCATGGCCTCAGTTGGCAGTAGGACAGTGAATTCAGAAAAGAGTCTGTGAATTTGGGTACTGCTGATTGAAAGAAAGTT
>VYZS01052327.1:0-12006 GCA_013400695.1 Neodrepanis coruscans | reverse complement strand
TTTTTTTTGGGGGGGGGTGGGTGGGTGGTGGGGAGAAATGACTGAGATACAGTTCTAAGTCATACTGAAAGCAAATATTGTAGGAGTATCCCTGAAGTTAGCTCTTGGACAGTGTGCTATAGGGAATGTATTTAGACACTTTCCACATAACTTACTAACAATTAGGAAGAGTTAAACCTCTCTTCCTCCAATTCCAGAAGACCCCTTCTGCGCCCTTTTTTCCCCTCTAGCCCTTTGCAGATGTTATGAGGTCTCAATGGATCCAGAAATGTGAAATTGAAGATAACTATATCTTCCACCTGCAGTATACAACAAAGTTGCTACTGAGAAAAGGAGAACATTAAAGCTAATACCTAACATTTTTACACAATCTGCTTTTCAGTTTTTCGGCTAACAAACTATTTGAGTATGAACTTAATGGAAAAAGGTGTGGGCAATGAGCTCAAAAATGTCAACAATCTTAAAGCAGTAAAAGCTTTTAAACAGCTTGCTTTTGATGAAACTTAATAGCATGAAGTCATATTTGCCAAGAATAGCAGCTGGAAATTTTAGGTTAAAAGGAATTTTCTTTGAGCAGATGGATATGAACTGGTCAAATTAAGGCTTTGGAACAGAACAGATTCTTTCAGTGCATTGACAAATAAGTTCCTGACTGAGGATCCAGTAAGATGGTGGTGTCCTGACACTCACAATATCAGAAGTGGCTGGACATGTGAAGGGTTTTGCTACAGTGATAATGAGACAATGGATTCAGAATTTTGAGAGAAGAGAGAAGGGCAAAAAAGTGAGACCAAAGTTTGCAGACCAGAATTTAACCTCTTCAGAGATCTTCTTGGAAGAGTCCCACGGGATTTGGCCCTGGAGAAAAGACGAGTCCAGAACATCTGTTTTCTAAGGATTGTCTCCTTCCAGCTCAGGAATGGTTCATTCAAACACGCAGAAATTAAATAAAGACAGCAGGGAGCCTGCATGGATGGCCAGAGAACTTCTGACTAAACTGACATATGAAGAGGAAATATATGAGAAGTTGAAGAAACAAGTGAACTAGGAAGAATACAGAGACAATCCAGCAGAGATGAGATTAGGAAAGCCAAAGCCTACCTGGAGTTGAATGAGGTGAGGAATGTGAAAGGAAATGAGAAAAATTTCTACAGGTACGTGGTTCAAAAGAGGACACAGAAAAGGCTGAGGTGCACAATGCTTTATTTGTCTCCATCTTTACCGGTAAAACCAGCCTTCAGAAACTATAGGCTCTTGAGACTAGAGGAAAAATCCAGAGCAAGGAAGACTTATCCGGAATGGAGCAAGAATAGGTCAGGAAGCGCTTGAAAAAACTGGATATTCAGAAGTCCATGGGGTGACTTGAGATGCATGCACAGAGCTGAAGAAGCTGAGTCATGCCATTGCAAGGCCACCGTCCATTACCTTTGAAAGATTGTGGGTTACTGGGAGAGGTCCCTGAGAGAGAAAATATCACTCCTGCCTGTAAGGATCCTCCTGAGGATCTGTGGAGTTACAGGCTGGTCAGTCTCACCTTAGTTTCTGGGGGGTGAAGGAGTAACCAATACTGGAAATCCTTGTAAAAGCCACAAAGGTAGTTAGGAGTAATTAGCATGGATTTATGAAGGGCAAATGATGATTAACCAACTTGAAGACCTTCTACAATGAGATGACCAGCTCAGTGAATGAGGAGAGCGCAGTGAATGTTATTTGCTTCACCTCTAGCAAGGCTTCTGAAACCATCTCCAAAAACCTCTTCAGAGTCTCATAAAATAAAGTTTAAAGAGGTGGAGGGTGAGGTGGATCAAAAAGCAGATAAACACCCAGCCTAGAGGGTTGTGATCACTGACACAAAGTCCATCTGGAGGCCAGTCACCAGAAGTGTGACCCAGGGGTAAACATTTGGAGCCAATACTGGCATCATCTGAATGATGGAGCAGAGCACATCTTCAACTGTTTTGTAAATGATACAACACTGAAACGAGAAGCTGACGTTCCAGGTTGTTGTGCTCGCATTCCAAGGGACCTAGGTAGGCTGCAGAAATGGCCCAATAGGAACCTTATGAAGTCCAACAAGGAGAAATGTGAAGTCCTACACTTTGGGAGGGACAAACACAGATACCAATCCATGCTTTTCCCGTGGGCTGTAAAACAGCTCCACAGAGAAGGACCCATGGGTTAGATGCTGAACAACAAGTTGACAGCTCACTGGCAACTCACCTGCACAGCAAAGATAGATAGTGGCATCCTGGGCTGCATCAAGAAAAACATCACCAGCAGCTGAAGGAAGGTGATTCTTTCCCTCTGCTCATCAACGGTAGAGATAAGATACATCTGGATGCTGGGTCTGAGCTCCCCAAATACTAAAGAGACATGGTGGAGTACCTCCAGCAAAAGGTCACAAAAGATGAAGAGACAGGAGCATTTGTCATATGATGAAAGATTCAGGGAGTTTGGAATGTTTAGTCTACAGAAGAGAAGGCTTATGAGGGATCTTATTGAGTTCTGTAAATACTTGATGTGGAAAAAAAAGTGAATGGACCCAGACTCTTCTCAGTGGTGCCTAGTGACAGGACAAGAAGCAATGGGTGCAAACTGAATCACACTGGTTTTCATCTGAACACTCAAGAAAGTTTGGGTGTTATTTTTTGCTGGGTTTTTTTTTTCCACTACGGGAGTAGTCAATCACTTGACTAGTTTGCCCATAGAGGTTTTGGAGTCTCAGCTCTTGGATACAATAAAAACCCAACTGGACATGGTCCTGGACAGCTTCCTCTACCTGTTCTGCTGTGAGCTCAGACATGGACTAGATGATTTTAGTCCTGATGAACTAGATGGTCCCTTCTAACCTCAAGGATTCTGTGACCCTGTGGTTAAGGTCAGTAGTACTACCTTACAATTTTCCTCTGAATACAGAGAAAATCTGAGGTTTTGGGAAACAGATGTTAGTGCCATCACAGCTGGACAATAAAGGAATCTTGCAATTTCCTGATTTAAGAAAATTGCTAATCCAACAATAGCACAGAAGGGTATGGGTCTTTTCCACAGTGCCTCTGCCACACTGTGATAAGATGAACATTATTAATAATAGTTTTTCATCTGCTAGATGTATAGTCTGTTTTTAGGAACCTGGCATCTTTGTGTAAGTTCATACATGTCGCTTTTTTCCCCAGCACTCATCTTTCATGTTAGTCATTAAAAGACTTTAGGAAATGCAGAACACTTTATGAAACCATGGCTAGAGTCCTTTCTCATATGCATCAGGTATAACATATAAACTGTATTTCAGCCTTACAAAGTTTTATTCATCTTCATGCAGACAAAAGCAATTAACTGCTGGAAAATAACAGTTGCATTCTATCAGTAGCACCCATCTTCGTAGAAAAGTGGGACCTGAAGCCCAGGACAAAGTCAATACTGAGATTTTAAAATATACTCTTTGTTTATCATGACTCTCTTCATGAAAGTGGACTGCTTTCTACTGCAGTTCTAGTGACAGTTTTCTGATAAAAATACAGATATGGTTCTTTACAGTCCTCATCTGGTCCTCATGAGTCTTCCCACTGCATCCTGAAAGACAGCTGGCTTCAGTACATCTTACTTTTCAAAGTGCTCTGTTCCTTCCCAGAAATGCTTTGCAAATAGGGTACTCCATATTATACACAGTTAGTTGACTATGCGATCAAAAATTATCACATTATCAGAGAATGTGTAGGAGATTTTAGATGCTTTAGTGGACCGCCCTTCAGAACATTCTTTCATGAAACCCGTAACTGTCATAATACAAAGAGTGTCTGTGCTTGACCATGTGTGATCTAATTGTTTGGAGCTTACTGTCCTGCATGTGATTATTTTGATCTATAATAAATATAAAATACTAGATAAACTAGGTTTCTTACAGAAATATTCTATACAAGGTTTCTATAAAGATGAATACTCTTATATTCAAAAGTAGATATCCAAACTGCATGAGAATGCCATGGTCATATAAAAGAAAAATCTCTATAAAAAGAACTAAAGCCTTAAAATTGCTTTTGGTTTATGGGAATATGTAATTTTAAGATAGGATACTATGCAAGAACATTAGTACCATTAGAGTCAATTAAGTAATAATGTAACTGTATTGAAAGCACTTTTATTAGGATGCTTGAAAGTGCAGTGTGTCTTGTCCACAATTACGTATTAAGACTGATATACAGCATTACTCTTTATTGTGTACTAAGTGCCATAGCCATTTTTTCACAGAAGTGTTGAACGAAATAAAAAAAAATTCTTTTGCTGCAATACTATGTAAATGACACTAAAATTTGACAACCACAGTGAATTGAAATATACTGCAAAGAGGCAAGTTGCACAAAGCCATGTTGATGAATGATACAAGTGACCACACTGTTCCCAAGGAAGCAAAGCTTTCAAACAAATCACATGCATAAAGTGTTTGTGTTCTTCTTAGAGTACAGTATTGTAACTAGAAATGCAGTATCATTTCACAAGCAGAAAAATGCTTATATCCCCAAAAGCCTTCTCAGATCTATGCCAGGACATCTCTTGTACTCCTCAAATTTCTATTCCACAAGCCACTGGTACCAAGAATCTAACAGAAACTGTGTCCAGCTGGTGAATTAGACAAAGATTTCTATTTAATTTATTACTGTTTGTTTAATTCCCTCTTCAGTTACTTCTCTTTGTTGTAAGTGGAGCATGAATATTCCAAAGACTTAAGAAAACTTTCCTAACTCCTTAAAGATTTCCTGAATAACTCCTGATTTCCTGCAGTGATTATGTTTCAATCACAGTTAGAAGCAGTATCATCTCCTGATGTGAGGAATATTACAAAAGACACAAAAATTCCATATCCAACATAGTGCTGGAAGGACAAAATCAGCTCTATAGCACAAATGCCTCCCTTTGGAGGAAAACAACCGAAGAATAAAAAAATCTGGAAAATCTAAAGGCATAAGTCACATTGATATGTTTTAAAAGCAGGGTAAAAAAATATGGAATAACGCCTTCTTTGGGAGCATGTGTGAGTGTGCATGCAACACTGCTGTCAGTGTGCACCTGTGACAGGAGAGGCAGGACAGGAGGCATGGTGTCAGATGACATATACATAGCTTAGTATATGATCCTTATGACTTAGACACACTCTGTATGCCTCTTCATAACCTGACAAGAAGGTGACAAGAATCTCAAACAATATTCACCATGTCTTTGCTTTGCAACGTCTCTCTCTCACCCTAACTGAAATTTCTCCAACTTGTATCACAGCATTCAAAACAAAGCAGTTGTCATTTTCTGTCATACTGATAACAATACTTGAAGGTTAAGGCCTTTAGTTATATTGTTATTTGAAATTAAGATATTGCAGGTAAAACAAAAATGTCAATACACTATTGTATTTGTAGATCAATGAAAATGAATATGCTCAATGTTATATTGAATTTTAATTCCCACCCTCCCTCTCTCCTGAAGAAAACTTTTAAAATCATACAAGGCACAAATGGCTAACAAATCTTAATAAGGTTCTGTCTGCTCCTTGCTGTTCCTCTTTTGGCCATGGTTTAACAATCTTCTGTGGCTTCAGGTGATGACAGTGGGTCCCTTTCGTCCTGTCCTCTCATGAATCTGAGATATTTTCAGTGCAATTGCTATAAGAGGACTCAGCACAGCCTAAAGAGGGAGAAATACATTGAATTATATTAAGTAGTAATATCAAAAAGGACATCTTACATTTATAAATCCTTCTTTTAACTGTAGAATAATACAATAATCATACTAAATGATCTAATAATATCAAAAACTGACACAGCCATAGTGTTTATGTTTTGAGAAGTTTACACCAAGTATATCCAAGCTATGCAGAAAAGAGAAACCACTAAATATACTATACTGATAATGTTTCTATGTAACAAGTATTGTAGAGCTCTTGTGAAATTGGCTATAAAACAACCTAGAAAAAATTCTACAGAAGTTGAGGCGTATGTATTCTGATGAGTAGAAGCCACATAGATGGTATTTTCTTCCTAAACACACTTAATCCTTGTAGCTTAGGGTCAGAAGGTAACAACTCCCCTAACAGAATTCACAGAAGCGTGTTTTGAATAATGCCATATATAACTGTATTATTAGAATAAATTCCAACAGAACAGCATAAACTTTCAAGTTTCAGGCTACAGACCTTATTAAATGGCCATATATATGCCTAGATGGGTGACTGCGGATAACAACTATGATAACACCACATGAAAATCAAGTAAAATACAATCTTTCAAATGGCAATTGAACATTATTTCAATTAATTAAATGACACACAAAGATAAATTGGCTGAGCTGACTTTTGTGTGTTTTGCTTTCTTTTCAGAGAATCGTTTATGTGGTTACTAAACCAGTAAGTTAATTCTCTGACCTTTAGAAATTTCCCCTGGCCACTCCTTTCAAGTAAACTAAATTTGGCTTCAAAGACATTTGAACCCATTTGAAAATCAAGTTAAAAAAAAAATTTAATTCTGGAGAGCTTAAATTTACACATATCATTTTTTTATAACCTTAATATAATTAATACCCTGAATCTGTTTCAGCCACCTAACAGTTTCTGACAGGATGAGGTATTGGCTTTATTTATACGAACAGACAGATGCTTAAATCAAAAGAGTGATGAGATTAACTGTGCAAGGAGAGTCATGCAATAACACCATGAATGCCAACTGGTGTCAACTGAGTTTATGATTAAACTTAGTTATGCACAAGTGTGAGCAGTCTGACATGTTATTGTTAAAAAAGGTCCATATTTGTAGATATCTATCTACCGAGTAATCACTGAAGCAGAACATAACTCTACTACTAAAGTCAAACATACTTACAGAAGATTAATACGTAGAGCACAAATTTGCATCTGTGAGCAAATGCTGCAAAAGCAAATACTAAAATGTGCCAATTTATAAGGTCTGGATAACACCAAAGCATTTGAAGTTCTCCAGCACTCTTCTAAGCAACCTCTTCCTTATTAAATCAAAAAAGCACAGGAAAATTTAAAAAGCAACCCTACTGACCAGACTTACTAGACCCTGTTTTCTTAGAAAACAATGCACTCTGCTGGAACAAAACACAAAATCAAATGAGCTTATGTGACATGCATTTACATAAACAATTTAGCTGCTGCTCTTTCACCACATGATTCGAATTACTACTAAATAGTCTGCTTGTTACAATTATGCTTCTCAACAGAGAAAAGTCTTTCTTTAATTCTGTTTTCTCACACTTCAATTTAACTACATTTTCTTCCTCCCGAAGATGTAAAAAAAGCAAAAATATTCCAAAATATTTGGAACAGCAAAAGCAAGATACAATAACAAAGAATTAGAACTGCATATGCCTTTTAAAAACTCCCTTACCTCTGCTATGAATTGTTTACATTTCAGGTGAAACAAATAAATCTTAGCCAGAAATTGTCTATCATAAATATGACTCTAGAGAAACTTCAATATCTCAAAGAGATCTTGATTAAAAATATTTTCAAAAATTTTTTTTTTACTTAAGAAATTTTAAAACTTTACTATTGGCATGTCAGCTCAAAATAACAATTGCAACCATTATGTACCTTAAATAACGCATTTATCTCTTGGGAACTGTTTAAGAGATATGACATGTTATCTTTTAGATAAAATTTAAGAACTGAAAATTAACAGAACTGACTAGATCAGAGTTTTGTGTTAGTAACCACAGATAGAAGTTGTATCTCTAAAAAAATAACTGGTAGGAATGATTATTCATATCAGGAAATAAATCAAGCAAGTAGATATCTACACAACAGGCAAATAAAGATTAAAAGCCTTTTGCTTAGAATAATCTGTACCAGAGCTGTCAGAGGCATATCATTCCTGCTTGACTTATGTAACATTTTTTCTCACAGAATCAACAAAGTTGTAAAAGACCTCTGAGAACATCAAGTCCAACCTTTGTCCTAACACCCTCTTGTCAACTAGACCATGGCACTCAGTGCCACGTCCAGCATCTCCTTAAATATCTCCAGGGACAGTGACTCTACCTTCCTGGGCAGCCCATTCCAATGCCTAATCACTCGCTCTGTAAAGATCTTCCTGATGTCTAACATGAACCTCCTCTGGAACACTTTAAGACCGTGCCCTCTCATCCTATTCCTGGTTGCCTGGAGGAACGGATCAACCCCAACCTGTCTACAACCTCCTCTAAGTTAGCTGTACAAAGTGGTAAGGTCTCCCCTGAGCCTCCTCTTCTCCAGGCTAAACAACCCAGCTCCCTCAGCCACTCCTCATAGGTCTTGCACTACAGTCCCTTCACCATCCTCATTGCCCTTCTTTGGACACACTCCAGCACCTCAATAGCCTTCCTAAACTGAGGGGCCCAGAAATAGACACTTAAGTACTCAATGTGTGGCCTAACCAGTCTCAAGTACAGGGCAAGAATCATTACTGGTCTTCTTGGCCACCTGGGCACATTGCTGATTCAATCATACTGCTGGTTCATCCTGCTGGAAAATATCAGTACCCCCAGGTCCCTTTCTGCCTGGCTGCTCTCCAGCCACTCTATCACAGCCTGTATTGCTGCATGGGGTTTTTATGGCCAAAGTGCAGGACCAGGAACATGGTCTCATTGAACCCCATACCACTGGATCTGGCCCATCTCTCCAGCCTGTCCAGGTGCCTCTGCAGAGCTCCCCTACTCTCCAGCAGATTGACACTCTCCCCCAAAGTTGGTGTCATCTGCAAATTTGCTAATGGCAGACTCGACCTCCTCATCCAGAACATGTATAACAATATTAAACATTGGGCCCAACACTGATCCCTTAGAGACATCACTAGTGACCAGATGCCAACTGGATGCAGCACCATTCACCACCACTCGCTGGGCTCAGTTATCCAACCAGTTCTTAACCCAGCAAAAACTGTACTTGTCCAAGCTGTGGGCTGCCAACTTCTCCAGGAGTTTGCTATGGGATGCAGTGTCAAAGGCTTTGCTGAAGTTCAGGCAGACTACATCCACAACCTTCCCCTCATCCATTAGGCAGATCACCTTACCATGAAAGGAGATCAAGTTGGTCAGGCAGGACCTGTCCCTCCTAAATCCATGCTGGCTCGGTCTGATCCCCCAGCCATCCTGTATTTGACATGGCATCGCAGTTTGGATGATCCATTCCCCAGCCTTGCTGGCCACCGAGATCAGGCTGACAAGCCTGTAGTTTCCCAGATCTTTTCAGCCCTTTTCATGGATGGATGTTACATTGGCCAACTTCCAGTCATCTAAGACCTCTCCAGTAAGCCAGAACTGGTGATAATTGACAGAGGGGTGGCTTGGTGAGATCTTCCACAAGCTCCCTTATTAATTTGAGATGGATCTCATCTGGTCCCATAGACTTGTGAGGATCTAAATGGCTCAGCAGGTCATTAACTGCTTCCTACTGCATTACAGGGGGGCTATTTGGCTCCCCATTCCTATCTACTAGCTCAGGAGCCCAGTTGGTCTGAGGACAACCTCTCTTATTGTTGGAAACTGGGGCAAAGGGTACCTCAGATTTTTCCTTATCTTTGGTATATTAGTATATTCCACTTCAAGTTCAATAAATAATGGAGGTTTCCCTTGCCCCTCCTCTTGCTATTAATGCATTTATAAAAACACTTTTTATTATCCTTTACCAAAGTTGCTAGATTAAGTTCAAATTGTGCTTTTGCCTCTTTAATTTTCTTTCTGCATGCTTAATGCTCTAAGTGTTTCCTTAAAACACTTGCTGAGTTGCCTGTCCTTTTTTTCAAAGGCAATAAACCCTCTTTTTTAACCTGAGTTCCTGCAAAAGGTCCTTGCCCAGTCAGGCCAGTCTTCTTTCCCACAGGCTAATCTTTCAGCACATCAGGACAGCTTACTCCCACACCTTCAAGACTTCTTTCTTGAAGTATGTCCATCCTTCCTGGACCCCTTTGTTTTTAAGGGCTGTTTCTCAAGGTACTCTCTGAATCAACACTCTGAATAGGCCAAAGTCTGCCCTCCAGAAAGCCAGAGCAGAGGTTTTGTTGACGACCCTCCTTGTTTTATTGAGCATTGAAAACTCTGTCATTTTGTGATCACTGTACCCCAGACAACCTCCAACCACCACTCTCTATTTGTGAACACTAGGTCCAGCAGAGCCTCACCCCTGATAGGCTCACACACCAGCTGTGACAAGAAGCTGTCCTCCAAACACTCCAAGAATGTCTCAGATTGTCTTTTTTCCACTATGTTGTCTGCCAGCAGACATCCAGCAGGTTAAAGTCTCCTAAAAGAACAAGGGCTGGTGATCTTGAAACATCCTTCAGCTGCTTATAGGATAATTCACCCGTGTCTTCATCCCAATTGGGTGGTCTATAACAGACTCCCACCAGAATGTCAGCCCTGTTGGTCTTCCCCTTGATTATTAACCTTCTTAGGCACTCAACCTTATCATCACTAATCTCAAGTTCCATAGAGTCAAGAGAATTCCTAACATACAGAGCCACCCCTCCATCTCTCCTACCTAGCCTGCCTCTTCTGAAGAGCTTGTAGTCATCCATTGCAGCGCTCCAGTCATGCGAGTCATCTCAACGCATTTCTGTGATGGCAACTACATCATAGCTTTCTGCTGTACTATGGCTTCCAGCTCCTTTAGTTTGTTGTGCACCTATACTGTGTACATGCACTTCAGCTGGCTGCTGATTTCACCCCTAACTCTGGCTTACCACCTTGGGCCCATCCCTGGACAGCCTGGTTTCATTCCCTTCCCCCTTCACACCTAGTTTAGAGCCCTTGCTAGAAGAGATGAAGCCCATATGACTCTATCATGCTTGGTGCCATAAAATTTGCCCCATGACTGAAAAACAAAAAATTCTGCTGATGACATCAGTCTTTAAGCCACTTTATGATAAAAATGACTCTCCTATTCATTTCATCTTTCATCCCTGCTACTGCAAAAACTGAACAAAACACCACCTGCACTCCTGTCTCATCAACCAACTGACCCAGAGCACTGAAGCCCTTTTTTATCACCTTGATACCCTTCGTATCAATCTTATCAGTGCCAACCTGGCCAACCAAGAGCAGGTAATAATTAGATGGACAAATTAGTTCAGGCAGTCTCCTAGTAACATCCCTCATCCAGGCCCCAGGGAAGCACTAAAGATTGGTCTGGTCAGCTTACAGGGCCCTCACTTGTCCTCACAAGAGAGTCACCAACTGCAACTACCCATCTCTTTTTCCTTAGTGCCTGGGATAGTGATCCATCTATTCCCTGTAATAGATGGAGTGAAACTTGGAGGCCCTCCAGACAGATCTTTTTCTTGAGTGTTATCTACCTGACCCTCTAGATCCAGGGCCTCACACCTTTTCTTTAATGGCACCTGACTTTTACCTCTCCAATCAAAGACCCACTTGTATTGCTCCCCATCTGGTAGGTCTTCTCCATCTGCCTTATGGCAAGACAGGTAGGGCATCTCCGTGTCCCACCGAGCTTCCCTCAGATTGGAGAAGTGTAATTCCACCAGTCCATAACCCTTTCACTCTCCCTAATACTCTTTAGCTTTTCTACTTCTTCCTGAAACTTCGCGACTAAACAGAGCAGATCATTCACCCAATCATATCATACACAGGTGTCTTTTGTTAGTGCCCTTTGACACTAACTCCAGACTCACACATTTCCTGCTGCCTGTGACCTGGACAGTTGCATTTGGGACAGCAGCAGCAATGCCTTTTATTCATCTGTAAATCATTATTGGAACTAGTCGAGTTGGAAGGGGGCAGAGGAGAAAAAATAATAAAAACTCAGAAATCACCACCCACAGCCATCATACAACCCACCAGCAAGAGCCAGGATGGTGGCTGCGTCCTTGTTGCTCACCCTGCCCACGCAAACTGCCATGCAAACTTCCATGCCATGCCCTCACTGCTATGCCACACCCCTGTTTGCCCACTCCTGTTCACCACACTTCCTGGAGCTGTTTAAATAACCCGCAAATGGTCCTGGCAACA
>VYZS01052326.1:0-17776 GCA_013400695.1 Neodrepanis coruscans | reverse complement strand
TAGATATAACTGTTCAGAGATCACCAAGATTCATGGTGTGTCCAACCCTTGCATGAGACATCTCTAGGTTTTGAGGGTTACCTTGGAGATATACCAACCTCTTCCATGTCACTGGCTGTCCTGTAGTATATCCTTCTAAATATTGATATTAAAATGAATATGTGCCTATATCCATATCTTCCAAGACGTGTAATGGAGTTATNAAGCTGCTATCATTGTTCCTAGAACTAATAGAAATTTTTTTAATAGTAATTTTTAGCAATGTTTTCTTTTCCTCTGAGATAATTTTCCTTCCAGTAAAATTCTCCATTTGCAAAATAAAAAGTATTTCACATCTAGTGATTTTAAACAATCAGTGGAATAGGTTATGCCAGTGAAATTCTGCTAGGTATCACACATTTTGTGAAGTGACTCCAAAATGAACAACAAAAAAAAAAGAGTGGAAAATATTGAGTAAAACAAATGGCCAGGGTGGGAAAAGCAACATCAAAAATCAAAATACAGTCATATTTCATAGAATCATGCAGCAGTTTAATCTGGAAGAGACCTTAAAGGTCATCTAGTTCCAACCTCCCTGCCATGGACAGGGACAACTTCCATTACACCAGGTTGCTCAAAGCCGCATCCAATCTGGCCTAGAACATTTCCAGGGAAAGGGCACTCAAAAATTCATTGGGAAATTTGTTCTAGTGTCTCACACTGTAATTTTTAGTTCGAAATATAAGTCAGAAACGTGGTTTTCTTAGCTGTCGACAGGAATGTTTCTCCTACTGGACCCCTCAGACACTGAAAATTAGTGAGGAATTACAAATGTTTGAAGATGACAGTAATTTCAGGTAAGATAAGGAACATTCCAGTCTATAAGCAGATTTACATTATGGAACCTACCTGTAGTCTAAAAAAAGAAGCTTTTTGAGGATGTATTTCCTTCCTTTGCGATTGCATGGCCATCAGGTTCTTTCAGCCCTAAGTGCTAGAAATTAGTTGGTGTTGGCAGCAGACAAGCTGTAATGTAGTTGGCTTAGTCTTTTATTTTACATTTGAGTATTGGATTTGTAGGTCCTTTTCCTTTCCACTTCTTGCAGTGTGTTAGGGTAGTTTATTGGTAGGTTAAAAGCCAACGTCAAGTCCTCCATTCAGTAAAACTGAAAGTCTGCTGACATGCATCACTGTGCCATGGCATGACTGTTGCAATCCATCTTGACCAGTGTGTTTGAAAGTTGAACTACATATAATCAATCGCACTCTTAAAACTTTAATGTCTTTGACTGCACCTTGTAGCACTACATTAATTTAGTGGTGCATTCGGCCTCTGCATTTGAGGGTTCAGGAGCTTTACACCACCTGGTCTGGGCAGTGCCTGACATGGCACTGCATGATTAAAGGTAGCATCTTAAAGGCAGAAGCCTTCCATTCCTCTCAGCCCAAGCAAAAAGCATATAGCCCTGCTAAGGCAGTGTTCCCTAGAGAAGAAGAAGCAGAAGAACACATTCCCCAAACCACTGAATCCTTGCAGAGCCTAGAAGTGCATGACATATTTCTGAATGTAAAGGATGAATAGCTAAGCCAAACTGAGGACTGGACAGGGCAAAAAAGGCTTTTCAGAGGTCAGGAGGAGCCCTGTTCATATTGGAAATCATTATTTGAAATCAATCATATTTTTTTCCAGAGTGCACAACGGGATAATAGATTCCTAGTAGCTAGTTTTCCACTTGAATAAAGCCTTTGACAGTCAATGATACAATGATATATAGGGCTTGTCTTTAATGATGAATCTCCTTTTTCTCATTTTGGGCACAAACTTTATGTAGAAGTTGTTTGTATTCAGCAGCATTGATAACATATCTAAATCTTGCAACTTCCCCAAAGAAACTGTAAAAGCAAATAGCCAGGAACTTTAAATGAGCCATGAGCAATGACTTACTGATTCATATAGCTGGCAGATACTACTCCTGTGTCCTTTCTGAAGGAAAGGGTTCTAATGAGGGGTGAAGTGGAAGAAGTGGGTAACACCAGCTAAAATAGGTTTTGCTGTGTTATGAGTTACTTTTTTTTTGATTTGGAGTTTTTTTAAATCTGACTTTATAGCTTAGAAAGAAGGAAGGTTGAAAGACACAGTGGGCAACACTTTCAAAAAATCCTTTGTTTTTTGGAGGACATGGAGAACCATCTAATCCAACTGACTGTCTCTGAACTACAAATAATGTAGTCTGCAGTCTCCTGTTGTATCAGATGTTCTGTCTCAAAGGTTGCAACACAAACTTTGCAGGATTCCTGTTAGCGGGTTTGGAGGAGTTGCAGCTCCATGAATGTCAACAAATGTTTTAAGTTTACGATGCAAGTCTGAAGATAAATGGAATAGAATTAATAAGCATCAGTAATGGTTTTATAATTGAAATTGTATAGAAATTAGAAGTACATCGGGTGTTAGTAATCATATTAATTATTTGTTAACAGAAAGACAGAGTAATAAAATTAAAAATCAAAAAGCTTAGTTATTCACATGCAGATCTAGGGGGACATTTTGTAACAGAAATAATTGCTTTTTCTTCATCCTCAGGGTGATACTATCTGTGTCTAATTGTTTTTCCTCGAGAAAGCAAAACAATCTAAAATTCTAAGTAATGCACAGCAATTGTAGGGGTGAAAATAACCACAGTTTAGAAACCTCTTACAGGATTCCACCTCAACGCAGTGAATGAAAGCAGTGCTACAAGGAAAGGTAAAGGTAAATGGAATTACTTTTCTACTAGAAGTATAATAGACTTTATTATTTAGTTACCTGTGCCTAGAATAGACCAGCTGTCAGGGAGAGCAAGTAGATGAACATGTAGCTTGTGAGCTGTCAGGAGCAGATCAGTGTGGGTTTTTTTAAATAATAATTACCCACTTCTAGAGAAATCTTTCAGACAAAAGCACAGCTGCTTTATTAATGGTGCCTTTTATGCATAAGGATGAATATTCTAGTTTGTACTCTTCATTTTTCCATGTAAATGTAATACCATATTTCCATAAAATTCTGTTAGGAAGTGGTGCCTTTTGGTGTTAAAGCTTGCATAATGAAATTGTTTGTCAGGGNCCCCCGCTGCAGCAGAGAGAGCTGGGGAATGTGGGTTATGGTCAGTTAATCACATATTGTTCCTTCCCCTGCTCCAGCACAGGGTCCCTCCAATGGGAGAGGTCTCTCTTCTTCAACATGAGTCCATCCCACAGGCAACAGTTCTTCATGAACTGCTCCAGCATGGGTCGCTTTCCATGGGTTGCAGTCCTTCAGGCACAACCTTCTCCAGCATGGGTCCCCCACAAAGTCAAAATTCCTACCAAGACACCTGTTGAAGCGTGGACTCCTCTCTCCCCAGGTCTACAGGTCCNCAGTGTGGGTTTTTTTAAATAATAATTACCCACTTCTAGAGAAATCTTTCAGACAAAAGCACAGCTGCTTTATTAATGGTGCCTTTTATGCATAAGGATGAATATTCTAGTTTGTACTCTTCATTTTTCCATGTAAATGTAATACCATATTTCCATAAAATTCTGTTAGGAAGTGGTGCCTTTTGGTGTTAAAGCTTGCATAATGAAATTGTTTGTCAGGGATTTAATTTGATTTAAGTTGTTTATTTGTAATAAAATGCTAGTAGATAAGAGGGGTTGCAGCTTGCTTTCAAGCCTGGTGATGCCCTTGCCCTCTGCAAGCAATGATGCAAACAGCTCTCCTGGGATCCAATATGGCAGGGCACATATATTTTTTTGCATTCTGACAAGTGCTCAGAGGTGAGGGCAACCGTTCACTTCCTTATAGTCAGAGTAACTCTCTTAGCACCAGATTCACCATTCTGGCATGGTTTAATAGTCTGCCTGGACTAGCAGCTTGATTGACATGAGGTCTTAGAACAAGAAACTCAACAACTGGTGGTAAAGAGAGAGTGTGGCTCCTGGGGGCCACGCAGGAGTCTGAATGGAGCAGACTCTATCAGTTCTGGTGGGGGCTGAATATGGGGCAGGGAAGGGTTTAAATATTCAATACGTTGAACTACTCTGTGATGGGTTGACCCTGGACAGGTACCCACTAAAAACTGCTCTATCACTCCCTTCTACAGCTGGACAGGGGAAAGAAAATATAACAAAGGGTTCATGGGTTGAGATAAGGACAGGGAGAGATCACTCACCAATTGCCATCCTGAGCAGTACAGACTGGACTTGGGGATATTAATTGAGTTTATTACTAACAAAATCAGAGAAGGATAANTCCATGGGCTGCAGGGGCACAGCTGCTCCACCATGGTCTTCACCAGGGGCTGCAGGAGAACCTCAGCCTGGAGCACCTCCTCCCCTTTCTCCACTGACCTTGGTGTCTGCAGGGCTGTTGTTCTCACATATTCTCACTCCTCTCTGGCCATGATTACACCTGCACAAAAACTTGTTTTTCCCTTCTTAAATATGTTAACACAGAGGCATTACCACCATTTCTGATTGGCTCGGCCTTGGCCAGTTGCACATCCATCTTGGAGATGGCTGGCATAGACTCTGTTGGACATGGAGGAAGCTTCTGGCAGCTTCTCACAGAAGCCACCGCTGTACCTCGTCTGCTACCAAAACCTGGCCACACAAATTCAATACACCCTCCCAGAGCTCAGAAGATCTTCTTTGGTGTTTCCTATTGTAACTTTGCATGTTTGTGCAGGCACATTTCCTCTGCCACAAATATTGTTTCCAGCCCTCTATTGTCCGGCTGCTCTACTTCCTGCTCCTACAAAACATGGCAGAAACTGAAGTTAAGGACTAAGCCTTTACAGAGCTTTGCTAAATCATATTTAATTTCATTTTGGCACTGAAGCCCAGTGAAAAAGCAAGATGTGTGAAGCAGAACAGGACTCTGGATATGATCTGAGCTAGTGCTGGCAGCAACAGGAAGAAGAAAGCCTGCTTAATTTGATTTTCAGAACAGGTTAGGGACTGGCTTTATCCTCATCACAGAGAAAGAAAGTAGAGAGTGCTAAAATTCTTGGGAGAGTTGATGCTAGGGACTCTTCCTACACACTGGTAGGTGGTATAAGAGGTTGGCCAAGACTGTTGTTGAATATTTATGGCATTGCTGCTGTTCTCCTGATGGAGTGGATGAGTGAAGTCCTCATTTAACCCAAGCTATGTAGGTATTTGCTGAGCAAATATCCACGTACCAGTATCGCAGTTACAGGCCCAGGAATAATCATTATATCTGAACATTTTTGTAAATTATTGGAATGGTATACATTCAGAAGCTGAAAATCTTGTATTATGACTGCCTCTTTTACTGCCTCTTCTATCTAAATGTGACAGGATTTATCAGGATTCCAAAGAATAGAAGAGAAAAATAATTGTGTTCTGGTTTAATAATATCACACTTTAAAACCCATTGAAGGATAGAATTTTGTAAGGGAAGGTTTTTTCCATCATTATATGAAGTCCTGGAAAATGACTGTAGCTAAAGGCAAGTAGTTGATCACGGTCAGTCCTGAACCTGGTTGTGTTGAAAACCTTCACGGTGCCAAGTTGTTCAAAGCCTGAGAACACAGATGTATTCACCTAGCCCTGAGATTTGGGTTAGGAAAAGATACCTTCTTTCTCTTTCCCTGTCACTCCTCCATGTCTCCAACAGCTCAATCATGAGGAATGTAGGGAGAATTTCACTCTTCTGCAGCAGTGTGTGTGGTCAATTGCTAGGATCATTTGCTAGTTTACCTTTCTCTAACAAATTCTGTAGATTTCACCACTAGCATCATATCAATTTGGCAGTGTGGCAGCTTTAAAAATAGCTAGTATTTTTAGGTTCTTTGCTGTCATGTCAAACCAAGCTTCAGACCTAAATGCAATGACAGAACACCATTGTTTTTAGCTAATCTCAGGTTTCACTGTTGCACCAGATTGCCATCCTCAGCTTTGTGTGACTAAGTAATGTCTCTAAAGCATGACAGTGTAATAGGATGATGTGTGCAACGAGGTGTCTTATGGACAAGTTAGAAGTAAGACAATTCATTAGCTGATGTATCTCAGTATCATCTTGCCCTTTTCCTCATGAGAATAGTGGGGTTTTTTTATTTCAAAACACAAAGTAGAGGCAGACCAAAATAGCAACACTTTGTCTACTTTATATGCAAAATCTTTACAGCAGTGACTGTCAAACTGAAGCTACATTTTATTTCTGCAGCTGTTTCTTCAGTACTCTAACACTATTATTAATAGGACACTCAGAGTTGTAAGTAGTTTGGTAAACATTATAGAAACTTACTGGAAAGCATTAAAAATTAAGTAAACACCCTACTTCTTACTGGCTAAAGTCAATTCTTAAAATTACTTTATAGCCTGGCTTTGCCTTTAGCTTAGTGAAACAGTCTTCCAGACAGCTGTTTCCCTGACTTAGTTTATACGTATGTTATTACTAAATCACTTCTACTATTGTAGCATTGATACAGCTTTATCATATCTAGACTGGAAAGGCACTACTGAAAACAGTATATATGGTTTCCTTGTCTAAATTTCCAGGCCACTTTAATTAAGAGGTTGAAGTGATTTTGAATCAACACTGAAGCACATCTTAGGGATGCTAAAATGCTGCTAATAGCTATAGATACTCCCTGCAGTTTATGATTCTTGTGTATCTTGGTAAAGCAGTAGTAGCTGCAGAGACCTTAATGTAGAAAGCGCTCTGTTTCTTAGTATCATTTTTATCAGCTTATCATTTTAAATTGCCAGCAAGCAGGTGATGTGACAGGAGATGTTTGAGCTATTCTTACAGTATCACCATGATTACAAAGCCGGAAAAAATAGGTGGGAAAAAAATGAGTGCTGGAACTAAATTTGAAAACTTCTGACATCCAATTGCATTTCTGAAGGCTCACCCAACATGAGTGGTTTCTATCCAGGGCAGAACACACAGGTCACATCTTTTTCTCTCTTTTTAAATGAAATTGTGAAGCCTTGACAGGCAGTGCTTTTGTTGTCACCTCCTGAATCCCTACCGATGAGGCCAGGCAGCCCGTGCTGCAGAGCCCCTGCCAAGAGTCTTTGCCAGCATCTGAACCAGTAGAATAACCACCTGGCCCAGCTGCTGGACCTGCTTCACCCCATATCCTTTCAGTGCTTTCATAAGCCTTCTTGTGTGAATACATTGACATTACAAAACCATTGTTCTGTGGTACAAAACCAGGTACCAAAAGCTACAATAGTTATAAAAATTGCCCAATGCAATTTTTGCTCATTCCAAACTCCTCTTGGCCCTGATGGGATCTGTGCTGTAACAGGCTAGCCTGTTCCCTCCCAGCAGACTCAGCACTTCTGCTGCATCAGTATTGAAAACAGTTCATGTTTTATTGTAATTTACTGCTATTTGCAACTTCCAGTTTTGCAGTTCCTACTGCATAGAGATCAAGGACCCAATTTTTCCTTTGTATCCTCCAGTGTAAATCAAGATTAACTTCAGTGAAGTCAGTCTAACCACAGCTGTAAAACTAGGTGGAATGAAAAGAAACTCAATCCACAAACTACTTGGGTTTTTTATTTTTAAATAGCAAAATTAATGCTGCTGTTCTGCAGACACAGGGTTACCTGCAAAATACTGGCTCATGCATTACTAATGTATCTCCATTTAAATGCAGATTTTTTGCTCTTAACACTGAACTTCAGGGAAATCCTCTCCAGATAAACTCTAATAGGATAACAAATGGTGATTCAATATTTCACTTTAGCTTGTGTTTCAGCTTATTGATCTTTATTTTCTATCATTTTGATGCAGCACTTGCCTAGGGGGAAGAGGATGACATTCACTATAATATGGTTTCTAATTAATAATTAATTATTTTAATAGTCCAAACATTCATGCCAGGAGTGGCAATCTGCTTGTATTCCTTTCCTTATTTCTATTTTCAGTGGTAGAAAGCAGCAAGGTGTGACTTTACATACTTCAGGAAGTAATTGAAACACACAGTTGAGAAAAGGAAGTGTAGTATGAACATCACAGTCTCATGCTTATCATGATAGTGTTTTTTTCTTGGTCATTTGTGGTAACAGTGATAAGAACCTGACATGATTTGCTTTTTGCCATATATCGCAAGTTTAAGATGATGGTTTTTTCTGTATATACATCCCTCAAGCCCTGATTAAGTGCATCTTATGAAATATATATAAAACCTTGATAGAGATCTACGTATGTATGTATATACATGGGGCATGTGTATATATGTACATATGTATGTATGTATATATGAGCTGTCTTCTGCCAGACTGAACTTAAGGTATCCTAAATATTATAACAAAATCATACCTCTACTAGATCATGAATACAGTTATTAAGAGGATATTGAGAGACAGTGTTTTTCCAGCACCTGATGACTCCCAATCTAGGTATAATTAGTCCATGCTATTTCTCAGCTTCCAGACTGAAAGCAAGCAGCACAAGGATTCAAGCAAGACTTAGGTCTCATTTATGGTACCATTAACTCAAAAATAACTCCCAACTATGGTAGAGGTATAAATATGATGGAATTTTTTTAAAAAAAATTTAGGTTTGGGTTTTTTGTTTGATTATTTATGTAACTTTATTATTTATAAGGTGTAATTTTTTTTAACATTTCCAAATGTTGCTCTTGCAACCGTAAGATTCATCAGTTTTTACATTGAGATTAACATTTTCCACATGGCATCCTTAGGTTTGCATATTTTAAAAAAAATCAAAATATGAGAAAAAAAATAGAGGAAATTTGCATTCTTAGGGTTAACGAGTCCTCTTTTGTCATATAACTCGATCAGCAAAAGAGGTGTCTAAGAAATAATGACCTTTGTGATTATGCTTCTTTGGAAAGCTCACCTACGTGCCCGCAGATTTCTCTAAATTATTTCCAATATCCTCAGATCCTGCAGATTCAAACACCTGCTAAACAAAACAAAAACTGCTAGAAAAACATTCTTCCACCACCTCATCACAGTAAGTCCTCTCCATGCCCATGTTTAGGTCTGAATTAATGGTTGCAATGCATCAGAAATTCATTAATGGTAAGCACATAGGGCACACCATAAAAAGCTGTCTCAAATTGTGTTGGGTGGTTAGGAGTTTTTTTGCTGTTGTTGTTTGGGGCTTTTTTTTTCCCCACAAAAAATAAAGGGAGGAACAGCATTCATCTTTAGTACTGAAGTCCATGCTGACTTTAGAGATGGAGAGTAACGTAAAACAGTATAACTGTGGAGGAGCTGGGTAGAGTATTTTTCTCATCAACAGCCTATCAGTAAACACAGGTTGATTGGAACTAAAGCACTAAGCCAAACTTTTAACACTGCAGAATCAGGTGCGGCGGGGTGTGTTTTCAATGAATCACTTATGGGTTTATCCAAATCAGCTCTTGAAAGTTCTCATAAAAACAAGAGACTACTATGTGTCTGGGCGAAAATTTTCAGTGATCCAAAACAAGATTTCTTTTGATTAGAAAATTCTGAAATTCCCAGGGCTTTTGAGATTTAGATTCTTTTTATTTTTGTTTAAATCACAATGTGAAATCCTTTATTAATAATTGGGTTTGGTACTATAAATACTAAGTATCAGAAAATAAAAAGATGGGGTTTTTTGGAATGCATTTCATGAAAAATAATCTCAATTGCAAGAATGAGTGTTGTAATAGGGTGGCGTTTTTTCACAAGGCATAAGCTCTCACTGACTTAACAGATAAGACTGGAATTCATTTAGGAAAAAAAAAAAAGGAATGGATCAGGTATGATCTGTTAAATCTTCCCACTTCTTTGACCTTGTAAAACTTCACATTAAAATGCATGACACAGCAAGAAATTTGCCTAGCAGCAGTAGGTATGTACATACTCCTGTTTCCCTTACTGGCTCAAATCTAGTTTTTCACATTAATTAGTGCTCATTTATTGAATGGAAAGCATGCATTTTTAATTATGTTAGTCGAAATGTTGGCTGGTTGTGAAACCAAGTGCTTGGAATTGGTCCATTTGAGCCACGTGAATCGGCAGTACTGTTCTACAATTTTTATATTTTTTCACTTCAGCATTTCAGATTGATCCTTGTGCAGAAGAAAACCTGATAAAGATAAAAGGCTCCATCTAGTGGGCAAGAATTTTCTATTTAAAGAAAAAAAAATGCTCTCATTTTCACTTAAATTTATGCATTGAGAAATACATCTTTAGATTCTGTTTCATTAAGCTGCCATGTTGTTGTTAATTCTTGCCTTCTACGGAGCCAGTATTTCATATGCAAAGCTGAGAAACATTAACTATTATTCTGACTCTTGAGCAAGAAGCAATAAATGATACTAAATGAACAGGTTTATACAGCAGTTGATCCACGAAGTTCTTCCTCCCCACTCCCTTCAAGTTTTAATATATAGTAACCAAAAATGAGTACATTTGTGACAGTAAATAAACTATTTAAGGTTCTTTCCTACTTAAAGTTGACTGGCAACATTCATAACTTAACTACAGCACTAAACACAGTATTTTGGGAGTATTTTTACAGAGGAAACTCTACCCATGTGTTACCTCATCATTAAATGACTTGTTTACCTGCAAACGGTGAAATCTGGGTTCTCTGGCAACTCAGTCCAGTGCAACAGCTTCTTGCAAGACATAACCCCAGTGGCTTCTGCTCTCTCCAAAAAGCGAACACCAAAACTCATTCATCCTCACATTTGTTGGGGAACCTGCCTAGTATCCCTGTGCATCCAAAAGCATTCTGCTAGAATCTAGCACCTTTATTTTAGGCACATAATTGATCTAGTACAGCAGTAATTTGGGGGTTTTCCCCCCTTTGCTGAATTTCTGCACTGCATTGCAGTTATGCTTCCAGCTCCTGAGGAATTCACGTGGCAGGACTCTTCCATTTACATCGGTAGTAAAACTTGGTTGTTACTCTCATTCCAACAAACACAGCTAGCAGCTGAAACCTTTTCTTCTGTTCATTTCAAGCTACTAACAAGCGTAGGAGGAGTAAGTAGCAGCAAGCAGCGATTTGGCAGAACAGACACTGAACCACATATCCTGGCTTTTGTCAGACTGTCTCTCGTTTTAAAGCCATACAGCCTGGCAAGATCAGTTCCTCCTGTGCAGCACCCAGCAACAGGTAGACAGTGTAACATGCATTGTAATAATGCAGTACACCTAAGTTTACTATAGCCTGTGTTCATACCCAACACAGGAAAATATCTCCTGTGCAAATCACAAAATACAGCTTGCTAACTTGCTTTGCAGACTTTTTGATCACACGGAGATCTCTGTTTGCCATGGGCCTATCAACAGTAAAGCCAGAAGATTTTTCCTTCAGTGTCAAAGGACAATTTGGCAATTCTGATAGGCCACACAGACTTGCTGATCTTCCTAAACCATTCTCCCCAGCTGCAGCTCTCCTTGTATCCCGCACCATGGAAAAGTATCACTGTGGTGCCAGTGAGCAAGAACCGTCATTTGGCTCATTTTACAGGCTAAAGCAAAGGATAGTCTTAAGAGTTCTCCTTCGGAACCTTTCCGTAAGCAAGGATGAACACAGAACTGACTGGTTCTAGAGTGCCTTGGGGGAAGTTGTTATGTTTGCAAAACACAAGCAATGGTTTCTCACAAAGGGAAGAAATAAAAAGACAAAACTTAAACTGCATGTTTCAGTGTGCCACTTGGTTTCTAATGTACATGGACACCCACCTCACTAGGCATACAATAGAAGAAAAGATGCAAGTCACTTGATTCAGAGTTGTTAAATAATACCAGTTGTAATACTGGCCTTTGTTCTAGAACTGTTCATGTTTTAAAAGGCTTGCTGCTGAGCTATAGCAAATCCCAAGTTTGGAACTACAGTAAGATCCTCTGCCTTGTTTTATATATGTTTTCTAGCACTGGTGCTTGAGCTGATGCTAATGAAGTACAAACTTCCAGATGTGAAATTCTGGAGAATATCCTACAAATTGCTTTTGAAATAATCTGCTATAAACTCAAAATATTAATTTGGGAATGAAGGGTTAAATTATTCCCTCTACAGGTCATTGAAAAGTCTCATATATGTCCTCTAATTAATATTTAACATAGGTATTTTAGATTATGTTTATCTGAGTTAGATTTATTCAGCAATTTTTTGGTTTTTGTGGGAGCAGCAGTCTTTTGAAAACAAATGCACTGATACGAATTTGTTACAGAGTAACAGTAAGTCTCTCATTTATTTTTCACAGCTAACCAGGTGCTGAAGTTTGGAACATTAGTCAGCACTTCCAATACTTATGACAACTCCGGGATTGTGACCATCGAGACAGACAAACCTTTACTGTGGACAATGGCTATCAAAAGATAAGATCAGCTAGAGCTGCATTTTCTGATCCGATATGACTCCAATTACTGCAAAATTTCATTGAATCAAGACAGTAAAGCTGTTCCAACAGATATAAGCAGGCACTGATTTTATGTATTGAATGGAAAGCAAGTCTGAAATAAAAGTCACTGGAGATCCAATCAGAATTACCTGCAGTAATAGAGTACTTCATTCTGGTACCTCACACTACTTAATCAGAAGACACGTAAGCAACCACCCAGTATAATCACAAACAGAAATTAATATAAAGAAACTGCTACTCCTTATCTGGCTAGTTCAGACTACTATTGCGAAGTATTTTATTCCAGTACTGAACTATTTTTAATCCCTTTGCCAAAAGGAAATATAGTACCAAGTTGCACATAGTACTACAAGGTATTACAAGGTGATAGCACTAAGATTAGTTAATCTCATTTTTCTGTCCCGATTTTAAACATATGTAGGTGCTGGTGAAGATTTCTCAAGAATAATAATTGAACTTTTCTAATCAGGAAGCAAGTTTGTGTACTGAAGAAACATCAGTTTTGCTGTAATACCACTATCAGATTTCCCAGTATTAAGTGCTTTTAAAATCTATAATGGGAGTACCAATATAGCTTCTGCAAATACCAAATGCTTACAATACGATTTTTTGAGTGAAATACATTTCTTAATCTCAGTCTGAGAAGGGAAGCACATTGCATCTACCGGAGTTTTTGCAGGCATAGTTCTTAAAATAAAAATGTTCAATCATTTCATAATGGAAAATTCCAGGTCAAACTGCAGAGCCCTTTTTAATTCCATGTACAGAACAGTTTCCAAAATGGGTGTATATCCTACCCAACAGTGTTAGCAAGTTGTGGATTTGTTGAAGGACAGCTTAATATCTCTGACAACTAAATCATCCTCAAATAGTACATCACAGTACATCAAGCAAGTTCAGTTTTTTTAATTATGCCATCACAATAAGGACTGGCAACGCAAGTTGTTAATTTGATGGAGATTTTTTCCAGTCAAGTATATAATATAACCTAGCAGGACTTCCAAATGCGAAAGGAAATTGGTGATAATGATGGTGATTCCAGAAATTAGTTACAAGAATTCCAGTTGTCAAACTTTTGAATCACCATTTGAAAGGAGACAAAAATGCTGTTTTCTTGCTGTTTACTTTTGCTGTTCCAATGCTTAATTTACTGCTTAGTAAACAGCTCCTGAAGAGAAGTCATGCAGCTGTCATTGTTGGAGGCTTTCAGTATCTGAGTGGACAAAGCCTTAAGCAACCTTGTCAGAATGCAACACTGATCCAGCTTTGAGGAGGACATTGTACTACAGACCTCCCCTCCTTCCTACCTCAATGATTCTACTACGGTTAAAAGAAGTAAGAAAGCAAACAAAGAAATGCTAATACGACTAAATTAAAAAAGTCTGCAATACAGATGGGTATGATCACAAACACTTTAAAAGAGAAATAAGATGACAAGAATGTTTGAAAATCCAAACTGAGTTTGTTTAATAGCAAACAAATTAAAGTTGTGAAATCTTTGCAGCAGGTGTTACAACTGTCTTCTTTCTCGTGATGAATATTCAGCCACCTCTGTTGAGAGAACAAAGTAATCAGTTTCAAATCATCAAGTCCGATCAAGTGATTCCTGAAGTCACCTCCCACCATTGCCTTGTTAGGACATTACACCATTACACCGTATCTCCTTTTTTCAAGCACTTCTCCTTGCCTAGAGGACCACTCTTACAGGTATAAGCAAGCCATTCATCATGGTCACAGAACACTATTTAACCTCTTCCAGCACTGGAAAGGGCATTAACATCAGCTCTGGAGAATAAGAGGAGTTTTAATTGGTAGTGTTAATAGGTCAGGACCATGGTGCCAGTCAGCTTAACGGTCAAGATTTTCATGCTGCATCCTTTTCATTCCAAAAGGGATTTTACAGAATGCAGTTACACCTAAAGTTTCAAACACATCTGGGACTCAGAATATGAAACAAGATCAACTTTATCCATGCCCTGTCATCCTACAGCACACCCACTCAGTTTTCTCTACCTTACCATCCATCCATTTATGTTGGATACCAAAATAGTAAAATGGAAACTGAAAGAGTATTATAAGATCCAAATAAGGTAAATGTTCTATGGTCAGACACACACTAAGGAACTGGAATTCAAAATATCTGAAGTTCAGTTTTGAAGCAGAATACTCAGAAAAGACCTGAAGATCTATGGGTCTAATATTTTGCAGCATGCTAAATTAACAACCTACTTGCTGCTCAAGCTCTTTCAATCAAGTAATACTTGTCATGTTAACAAGTGGAATGTACAGACTTTAAAGCAACATGGATCCTGTAGTCTCACTAACATCCTGTTTAAAACTGAATAGGAAAAAATGTAGTGAAATTGAAGGTTATATTTACTTACACAATTATATTGTTGATTGGGATATGGATCAATTTGACGAAGAAACCAATAAATCCCATTATTGCAAAGCCTATTGCTGTTGCCATGGCAATCTTCTGGAACTCTGCAAAAAAACAAAAAAAATTTTGTCCAAGAAGCCTCATATATGGCCTACAGATGTGCATTGCAGTGATCAAAGGAGAGATCTCCCTTCAGAGAACAATCTTAACACAGGAGATAATTCAAAAGCAAACTCCACTGACCCTGAGAAACAAATCCACTTTTTTCAGAAGACAGATGAGATTTAATTTAAGAGAGAAGATGCTGCTTCAGACAAAGAATGGCTATTTTTTTAAAACAGGAGAATCAGAAACACCCACAGTCCATGACAATTCACGGAACATTTATTCCATTATCATTCCTTTACACCCCTACAAGCCCAGAAGATAATCCCCAACACAGTATCAAAAATGGAAATGCTCCATTAATGTCAGTCACAGACAGCATCTTAAGTCCCTGAAAAAAATTGAGTGCTTGTGATACATTCAATTATTTTAAAACAAAAACCATGAAGTGGATTAAGAAGGTAAGCAGCCCCTCAAAAACCTGCCAGTGTGACAAGGAAAGAAGTTCCTGACTGATCTCAAAAGATGTCAGTAAATTTGAAAGAGTCACAGGATTGTTCATCCTGAGTATGTGAATAAAACATTGTAACTACTACCATTAATGATGACCAAGGGCATTCTGGTTATAGTGATAGTGCCTTTCAGAAAATCTGAAACCTCTTCTGTATTCCCAGCAACAAAATTCTTCCTTCCCCAATCAGGCAGTGACTGACAACTCTGGAACACTGAATGGACACTGCAAAAAGCAATTCTAGCTCCTTGCAAGTCTCCTAAAATTAAATGTTTCCTACAAGGTCATGTAACAAGCAGTTTCCACCAGAATTTCCCCCAAATTGACTGCAATCAGTCAAATTTTGACTGCTGCATTTGTGAGTTCAAAGTTCTTTTCATATCAGTTTACTTAATACATGAAAAGTATTACCTGCCTGTCTCAAAGTGGCTAATTTCAGCTACTCAGCCTCTCTCATAGGCTGAGTTTTAGTACCACTTACACACCTATGTATGTACCAGAAAAGAACACAATCAAGTTTCTTACAGCCAGAACCATAAACCCATTAACAGCCAGACAAATGCTCAAGTCTAAATCTCATACTGGCAGCTGAGAAACAATTTACAGTAAATGAATCAACAGAAGTGACATATGGAAAGACACATGCAAAGATAGAAGATGAAATAAGGACTGTGTTCTGCTTCATTGTGTGCTTTACCTTTCCTGTCAGGCTTGGTGCATCTTTTAACAAGTCGTATGGAGTCTTTCACAAACTGACGGCTGGGTTCCACAAATTGCATTACCTGATCCATGATTACCTGCCAAAATTGAATGCATTTAACACTGTTGGTTCCATGTATATATCATGAAAAAAATAATTTTTTTTAGTTACAGAATCAACAGTTACGTAAAAAATTTGAGAAGACTTAAGATAGCTTAAAAGTGTCATGTTCCAACCTAAGTGGACTTCAAAAGATCCTACTTCTACTTTGCTTAAATGCAGACCAGGAAATAAACGTGAAGGCCTACTTCTGACTAAAAAAAAAAACCACCAAAAAAACCGGAGAATTATGCCTTTCTGCACAGAAGAGGAAAACAACGGCTCCATTACTTTGCTTTCTGCTTCTGTCCTACGCCATGTGCCAGAGACCACCACTGAAGGCGCCTGAACACACACAAGCCGCCGCTTTCAAGAAGCCCCCGAGGCAAACGCTGCCGGGGGCTGGGTGAGCACCGGGGCAACGCTGCGGCCGCATCCCATTCTCCCACCGAAGAGGTGCCAGCCCTGCCACCCCACGCAGGACACAGGGATCCGCTGTCTCTGATCCTCTGGCAGAGGGTCCCAGATGACGCCGGACCCTCCCGCGTCTCCCCTCAGGCCGCGGCCGAGGCCGGCCCTGCCCCGCGGCTCCCCCGCCACCCCCGGCCCCGCAGCGCTCCCAGGGCTCCCGGCCCCGCTTCCCGGCCCTTCACTCCCGTCTCCAGGGGTGGGGGGACCCGCGGTACCGGCCCGTAATCCCCCTGCACGCCCTCACCGCCCGCCAAAGGGACACGTCGCACACCACAGAGAGGCGCTGACGTCACCGGCGGGGGCGGGTTTTAAGTGGGAAAAAAACAGGATTTTGAGGGCGGGGTTTTTTTCCCTTCCGGTTCCTGCAGCCTCTGCCTCTTTCCATCTCGGGAAGCTGGTGCCTGGGGGTGGGCGGAGCTGTGCGGGTGATCCACCTGTGGCGGGCCCCGGCGGCTCCTTTCCGGGCTTTCCATGCGGTTGTAGCCTTGGGATCCAGGGGCCTCGTAGCGGGAAATTAAGGGAGGAAGCTACGAGCCTCAGGCTGCTGCATGGGAGGGTTTACGTGGGACATCAGGAAGAATTTCTTCACAGGAAGGGTGATTGTCCATTGGAATGTGTTGCCCAGGGAGGTGGTACCTCCGTTCCTGGAGGTGTTTAGGGAAAGAAGGCTGGATGTGGCACTCTGCCGTGGTCTGGTTGACGAGGTGGTGTTCGGTCATGGGTTGGACTCGATGATCTCAGAGGTGTTTTCCGACCCAATGGGTCCGGTAAATATGCCTGTAATACTGTTCAATATAAAAAAAACCAAACAAACAAAACCCACCCCAACCAAACAAAACAAATATTAAAAACTTATTCAGAGTGTGATTGCCCATGAGTCAGAGACTGTTGGTTTGTAGGAGTATTGAAGCCATTGTGAACGACAGGAATTCATCACCTCTGAAAACAGAATCCTCTGGCTTTTTTTTTATGTGTGTGTAGGAAAGTGTTCAACACAAACGTGGAAAGCTTTGTACATTTCATTACCACAGGCATACTGTTGCATGAGGGGGAAAAGAGGCTGTCACTCCCTAAAGTAAGCACTTCCTTGCTTTTTTTGAAAGGAAAACATCTTGTGACAGATAAAGGAAGAAAAGATAACGTGGATTTTTTTT
>VYZS01052324.1:0-10121 GCA_013400695.1 Neodrepanis coruscans | reverse complement strand
AGCGCCGGGACGCGCCGGGCTCCGCGCCGCCGGCGGGTCAACCTGGACTCGCTGGGAGAAAGCATCCGCCGCCTGACGGCCCCCGCGGTGAGTGCCCCGCGCCCGGCCCCGGCCCCGCTTCCGCTCCGCCCGCGCCCGGCAGAGCACCACGGCCGCTCCGCAGGGTCGGGTCCCTGTCGGGAAGGAGGTGGCGGTGCCCGCGCCCCGCTCCCAAGCGATCCTGCCGGGCCGCTGGAGCCCGCTGCCTCTCCGTGCCCGCTCCGGCTGCCGGCTGCCAGCCCCGCAAACCTGCGGGAGTATAGCTCCCGGCAGCCCGGTGCTGTAAATCGGGTCGGAGGCGCGCTTAGGCATAGCTGGCGCTTTGGCTGGTTTTATCATTTCTGCCGATACCCTTTCTGAATGGAAACAGAATGGTAAAGTGCTTACCACTGGTACTAGCAACATTTTTTTTAAGATATAAAAAGTTTCATCTGTATGATGCATGGCGTGTACATTCTTCCTTCAGCATCGAGGGGATGTGAACTTACTACATTTGTAGGGCTTCTCGATACTAAAGAGGGTAAAGCAAAGTTCTGGCTATGCATTCAGAAATATTTCAGCAACAGATTTCCCTGTGCCTCCTGGATGCGCAGACATTTCTCACAGATCAGTTTCTTAAAGGTCGACTTTGAAATCCGAGACTTGAGGATTATCTGGATAGCTATACCTGTAGTTGAGAGTCAGCAAACCATTGTCCGTATGCTAAAATAAGGAGTGAATTCGGGTGGATCCCATAACATAGGATGATATAATTTTGTAAGTCTGAAATCAATGTCTCAGGACTTCTGGTAGATTAGTGTAAAATAGAAGGTTCTTCTCCCGCCTTTCTGTTACGACTGTGCTACGCTGCTGTACATACCTCTGTGATCATCATTAAAATTTCCTCATCAAGTTTCAGCTGCAACTGATTGTTTGTTTGGTCCTTGAAACAGTTTAATGTATTAAGGCATAAAACCTTCTTTGCAACAAGTAGTCTTAATCTGCAGGACGACTGTATCTCATATTGTGGCATTGGGTCTTTTCGCATATTGCATCTTTTTACATATTGTTAGCCAGCGTTGTTACTCGTGAGTCTCACCACCATCAACTGTCAGTTTGTGTTAGTTTTAATACACCCTTTTCTATTTGGAGTTTATTTAGGTGGCTGGATAGGAGTAGACAGGGTGTTTATTGGGACAAATCAGTGCATTACATATCTAATAGTCATCTAGTTTAAGTTAAGACTTTTCTTTCCCATTGATTTTTTCCCTCTCCACTGGGAATCTGGTCTTGTAATGCTGATATTAATAGATGATATCTCAGGTGACCTGTCTTGTTATAGTACAAAAAAAAAAAAAAAAGCCAGCTATTTAATTTGATAATAATACAGTGGTATAATTAGAGCATGTGTTACCCAAAATATTTGAAATATTTGAAGTAGCTCAGTGCAGTTTTAGATAACCTTAATATTTTTATTTTCCCAGATTGCTATAAAAAAACCAATTGCAGTTTTACATCTTTGATGAATTGTCAAATTTGTTTTCAAAATAAACACATTCTTTGAATTAAGAGATTAGGAAAATATAGATAAGTCTAATAGTCCTCTTTCCTTCCTGCTACCAGAGAAATTTTGTTTAAGAATGCAAAAATTTCATCCAACCTGATTTTGATGTCTCAAACAACAGCTTCCATAGTTTCTTTGGGACGTAATTCTAGCAACCCTTATTGCCAAAAAACTGTTATTTTTAAATTTTAATGTGATACACATTGCTTAAATTTTTCCTTTTAATTTTGGCATCATAACTACTGCATCACTTCCATCTTACACATTTTGGCATAAAGTAATGTCATTAAGTCTAGAAAGTCATGTTGGCCATAGTCCTGGTATAAATAAAGAACTAGTCTTGCCTTTTTATTTTTTGTTCAGAGAAGCCACTGTTCAGATGCATTTTTATTTTGGTGCATTCTGACTGAGTTCTGTGATACTGAATACATGCCTTCATGCAACAAGTGAAGTTACCATACATCTAACACTTTGGATCTGATTATTTTTGCACATCTGCTGGTATAAATCTGGAATAACTTTGATTAGAAGTAAAAAAAAAAAAACAAAAACCTTTGCTTATAAAATTGATTTCAAAGGAGACTAATTTTTGTTGTTTGTAAAATTAGAAGGCAAGTCTGAAAAGAACATTGACAGATATCCTTTCTAAAAAATAAGTTTTAGTACTTTTTTATAGATGTAAAAAGGTCTTAATTCCATAATACTGTAGATATGGGTCTCTGTTAAGTATATAAACATATTTATGCACAGACAAATGTATATACTATATATCTAGCCTGCAAGGTTTAATGTTTTCTTTTCAAACGTGAATTTTTCCCCATCCCAACTTCTGAAGTTGAAGGATGCTACAGGTTTCTGTTGTTTATACTTAGCCTTAGTTTTGTGCTTTCCTTCAGCAATGGCTAGAATTGAAATAATCAGTAAAATTTTTTGTGTGTTTTCACTGAGGAAAAATTCCCTGTGTGTGCTTAATACTACTGTGCCATGAAGAGTTCTCAGTATTATTTCCATGTGGCAGTAGCAGGGGCTACTGAGGGCTGCGCTGGGCATGTGTTGAGCCTTGAACAGAGCAGGAAGGAGCATCCGAAGGGCAAAAGAGGAGTGGGCCCTCAAAGAGGAGTGTCCATGGGGCAGAGCAGCAAGAAGGCTGTGCAAACAGGCTGTGTCTTATGAGTGGTAATGCAAAAATGTGTATGAAAATACGATTTTTTTCTGTGCAATGCGTTCATGAGTAAGTACAGCTGTACTGTCAATTGTAGGAGATTCTGTGGAATGAAATGCAGTAATAAAGTATTTGAGATATATGTCATTGAAATATAGTGAAAATGGGTTATTGCATTTTTTATCACTTGTAATCTTGGTCTTAATTTTAGCTATGTGTGACTTTGTACAAATATCACTCTTTATGGAACTATCGGAAAAAAATTAAAAAGTGAATCTTGCTGTATTGCAGCAAGGGGTGAATCCAACCCCTTCTGCTTACTCCCAGAGAACAACTTCCAGCACTTTCTAGAGCACATGATTTTCCAAGTTTTCTTTCAAATTGGTTTTTGTACATTTTTTTTCCTGCGTTGTTATACTAGAGGATGTAGGGACCTGATCATCAATCAGCACACATTCTTTTATGTTCATGTGGGTTTGTACATGTTTCCTGACATGCCTGGATGGGTGAAGTATTGATACTGTTTATCTGGAACTTGCTTACCACAATTCCTCTCTTTTTTTGACAGCCAGAACTAGGAGGATGATAGGGCTCATCTCCTACCAAAGCAGTTGTGTATTTTGAGGAAAAGCGTATGCTGAGACCTCCACATATACACTGCCGCTGGCATTCATGGGTAGGCTGTGGTGGAGAAGGTCTGGGAAACAGAGTGCACCAGGCAGGGAGGAAGAGCATCAGCAATGCAAGGAGAGGCAGCTTTTTGTCACTGCACTCAGCAGACTAACTGTGCATGTACTGAGCATCACATTGAGTTTCTGCCCTGCTGTCTCACCAAGTACCAGTTTGCTAAGTAATCAGGTGCACTGATATTGGAGGGTTGAGGCTCTGCTGGCAGCTGGGCACAAGCCTGTAGAATGGGGGGAACTCTGCCCAGCCAGGGCGATGTTCAGCACCTGAGTGTGATGATTCTTGGGACCAAACCTAGCTGCTTGGTGCAATAAACCTCAGGCATTGCAGTTTTTGTGACTCCTTCACCTCAGAAGATTATGGCCAACGGTGCTCCTTGCATATTGCCCTGTATCTGGCTCTGCCCTGCCTTAGCCTATCGTCCCTGTCATGTTCTCAGAAAGCTGAATTCATAATTGTGAAGGCAGCTTCAGTCCATTCTAACATGTTTCTAAATCATGTTTCTGACTGAGCGCAGGTGTCGTCTGTCCTCCTTCATCTGAACCACTGTCAAAAGGTCTTTGGTTATGCACGCTGATCAGGGAAGTCTGTAGCTGGGTCCAGCTGCTGTCAAAACACAGTTGCCCTTCTCACTGGGCTGGGTACAGTTTACTGGAGATAAATAATAAAATGTTGGGAACCTAATAAGGCCATTGATTTATGACCTTGTTTTTAAGAAATAACTTGGTAATTATATGTACATCACAAGCAAATTTAATGATACATTTTACTTTTGATTCCAGCTTTGTTATTGTGTTCCAAAGGATGAATTTTACACCCACATGACATAAATTTTGATTAATTATAACTGAAAAAGATGATACTATATGCTATTCATAATAAAAATATTTTTTTCTGCCCTTAAGAGAGCTGCTGTATGGGAATGGTATCCTGGCACCAGTTGACATAGCTTGATTCTTTAGAAATGCCATTCAGTATCTTACCGAATTCCAGTTCCTTGCAGCAATTTTCACATTTGCTCTAGTTGTATCTTGACTTGAATTCAATATAAGGCTGAAAATAGAATCAAAATCAGAAAAACATAATTTGTCACTGATTTGAAAAGTCAAACACTCTGCTCCCATTTAAGAGGCCTGGACTACCCTAAAGGAGCTGAGAGTGACTAGGCATGCATTCAGAGGAGACTGTGTACCCCCAAGTGCTGTACTGATCTTTCTGGAATGAGACTTACAGCATGACACAGCATTAAACTGACTAACGTTTCCATTTGATTTTATTTTCTGAATGTTCTATGTAACACATCTCTTGAACAATGAACATTATTAACTGAAAATTCTGTTATACTTTTCTGTTCATTTAGAATTATTCTTTCTATTCTTTAAAGGCCCAGCTGAAGACACATTAAAGTAAGAATTTTTTTTCCTGTTTAATTTAGGGAGCTGCTACTGGCTGCCTCCAAATAGTTTGAATTTAAGGATTGTCTGTTTGAATACAGCGTTTTTCCTGACAGTGGGAGAAAAGTGAACATAAAGGCAGTCGTTTACGTTAGTGTGTAGGTTACTGCTTATGTCACAGAACTGCTGTAGCTTCAAATTGCTTAATTGCAAGTGAATCCTCTGGTGCACGGAGGTGGGATTTTGGCAGAGAAGTTACAATAAAACAGCTTATATCTAACCGGACTCCATCATAAACCTCTACTACTGAGTCTCAAGGAATGCTACTCCTTTTAGTAGGAATAACAAGTTGCTGCCGCTAGAAGGAGAGCTAACAAATTGATTTTTGCGTAGGATTTTTAAAAAAAATGTGAACAAGTGTTATGAACTCCTTATGATTCACGTTAAGCCATCAGGTATAGCTAAGCTCTAGTGTTGTAGAAAGTAAGGTAATGTTAAGTGATATGTATGTCAGTACTAGCCCAGGCTGGATGAGCTTTGCTTGTGTAACATCCTTCTCAAGTAAGGGGAGTTAAGCATGAAAATGGTGAAGAAATGCACATCCCATGAGGAATTTTCAATTCCAGCTGGCAAACAGAATGAAATTTTTTTTTTTTTGAAGTATAATAAGATCTGACTTTTGTCGAGTACCTTTCAACTTAGCAGAGAGAAAAGTCATTTCTACACAAGGTCACATGAGCAGCCTGTAGCCAGTCAATCTGTTATTTCATAGTGTAGAATAGAGTTGTGGTGTCTTAAACAGGAACATTCTGAAAAATGTCATCAGATGAGCATCCTGGTGGGTTTTGTTTGTTTGTCTTTTTCAGTAGTCCGACATCTCATGCAAGGAAAATTCAGCCTCAGAAAATAAAATATAAAAAAATTCAGCTGCATGTGAGGGCCTGCAGCATTGAAGTATTGCAGTATTGACCTAGAGGTCATTTTATTGAGGGTGAGTTTGAACATTTGACATCTAGTGCTTAGACTGATCATAGTAATATTGGCTGTCATGATGTTTGTGCAGTTCTGGGCTGAAATGTTAACTTCCCTACAGTGCTTGGAAAGAAACATATCTCGGAAACATTCATTTATTGAAGGCCTCTTTGCTGCCTGGGAGCAGTGGGCATATCCCTGCTGGGGAAGAGGCTTGCCCATAGGCAGAACTGACCCACTAGCTGACAAACCAGAGCGTGGCAGAACCAGTGTTAATCCCACAAAATTGATCTGAATTGTTTTGAACTTCTCTGCCTCTGTCTGGGCCATAGTATCCAGCTGCAAATAGAGAAAGACATAAAATAGATGAGAATGTTATGATTGTTAATAAATGCCCCTAAAAAAGCACTGTGCCCTCATGACTACATTAAAATGAGGGTGAACATCCTTCATTTGAAACTGTGAGCAGAGACAGTTACCACCTCACAGTGGTCGAGTGTACTCTGGTAAAACACATAATGTCAACAGAGACGAAAGCCCTCTCTTTACTTCTACCTTGTGTGCTAATCTTAAAGTGGTTTGTGTAAAAGAAATTGTTTCATCTTGTATCCAGATTCTTTCTAGATGTCTGTTTTCTAATTCTCAAACTAAGTTTTAAAATTAAGACAAAAATCTGTGGATTGTCCATAGGTTTGTTTTTTTTTACCTTTGCACACCTGCATATGCAATTAGGTCCAGTTATGTTGAAGAAATCAGCTCTTTCTCTGTCTCAGTGGAAGAAATTCCTTAAGAATGACTGACATATAAAGCCTTTAATTTCCTATCAGTATGCTGGAGTAGCACTGATTATTATACAAAGTACACTATCTACACATTCTCTTTGCAGCACAGAATGGATCTTCTATCCATTTCAGACATGGCTGAAATTCAAATGCAAACAAAGTGATCCCATTTGGTGTTATAAGGGATAGCACCCTGAGATATTTATCCTTCACTGTCAAGGAGTTAGACTAGATGATCTAGTAGGCAATTTCCATCCGTAATGTCTGTGATTCTTCTAGTTGAAAGGCAGCTGGGGATTCAGAAGTTACAATTTCTAATTTTTATTTAGCTCTGCTTTATTTCTTCGCAGTGTTTGCATTACTGTTTCCATGAAATAGCATTGAGTGAAATTCTTAGTCTCAATGTTATTCATTAAATTAAGGGCATTTTCTCTAATGTGCATAAGTATTTTTCTGTGAAGAGTAACCCAGAGTAACTCAGTTTGCATGAACTGAGGAGCAGAATGGTCTCATGTTTATCTGTCAGTGATACTGAACTCGGGTGCTGCATCCTCACCTGATCCCATCCATATCATTGTGAGTTGTTGTAGGTGGGCTTTTTTTGCCTCCACCTATCAGTCATCCTGTCCTGGATCCCCAAACAGTCCTCTCCCGGGGATTCTGCATCTTCCTCTCTTGATACCAAATCTGGTGCTAGTCATGGAGATCTGCAAGAAATTGGTGCATTTATCTGAAGTAGATTTGGAACCGGAAAGCTGGTCTTCATGAAGAAAAAATACATATTTAGCTCATATAGTTGCAGAGAAAAAATGAATGCATCCTAGGTGTTTAGAATCTAGAGAGCAAAACTATATTTCTGCCTGATTGTATTATCAAAGGAACTGTTAAAACCCCAAAGATTATTTCTTTTTTAAATTTTCAGATGATTACTTATGTTGTGACTCTGTCTCTCTGTTTCTGATTTCTATCTGTTCCCTTTCATTCCATTTTTCAGCTATTGAGAATGGGACAGGGAGGGATCCTGGCTGTGCCAGACCTGCTAGGAGGCCTTCCTCATTTCTGCATCATCAGAAAATTGTTGGATGCCAAAGGAGCCTTCCTTTTCTTTTTGAGTTTTGCTTTTCCCTAGCTGCAGCAATTTCAATGCTTATCTCTCTTGGCACTTGTGAATGTTGTAAGTGTTTGTCTTCAGCTGGAGCCTTGATTCTTTGTTTACAACTTCTTTAATTCAATATTTTGGTGACCAGAAGGACAAGGAGAGGACAGTTTTTCACTGCTTACATGATCATTGGATAAATATTAAAAAAACCCCACTCTGAAAATGGCTGTTTTGTCATTTATCTTCTTTTGGATGGGCCAGATGCACACCTGCTTGTGTGTGCTTAGAGATCTGGAATCACCTATGCACAAAGACTGGACTAAAATTGTTTTTGAAATGTGAAAAAAGAAATGTTTTTCATTAATGAATGATCACCAGCAGAGAAGCTGGCAATTAAAGTCAATGCATCTGCTGAGTTTGTGATTGAACACTTGAAATTTGAAGCATTTAAAATTTTCAACATCAAAGTGCTGTTTAGCTGAGATCCATGGTAGCTTGCCTCTCCTGCAAGCAGAGGTGCAGATTCTACTTTGCAACTCCCCAGGACACCATAGTCTGGAGAAGCCTCCTGACCCAATGGACTTATCTGAAAAAATTCTGATTTCTTCAAAGTGGTTTCTACCTGAGCCTGTTATGCTCTTCAGTGCTTCAACTTCAATACTTCAAAATTTTAAGCACTCAAGTTTTTAACAGCATGATTGCTGATGCTCCTCTGAGGCTCAGCTAGGAACCACTTAGCTTTTCCAAGGGAAAATCTGTGAAACTTTGTTAGGGTTAAGGAGGAACTGTCTGTGTTCCTGGCTGCTCTCTTGGACCTCCCTGTTCCATACAGTCCCTTTCTTCCCTACTTCTGTCTAGATATTCATGGGATGCAAAAGGAATGGGACAGAGGATTTGAAACTGCATTTATGTAGATTCAGACTGAGCCATCTGGGATACTGTGTGCAGTTCTGTCACCTCAGGATGGGGTTTGTCTGCCCTTACTTAAACATTAAAACATATCGAAGTCTAAAGCAATCTCTTAATATCTTTTCTAGAAAAAAAAAGCCTATTTGTAAAGACTGAGTCCTCAAGCATGTATTAGATGCCAGCTGTATGGTGAAATGAATCACTTTGGGTGCCTACAGTTGGGCAGGTGAGCCCTACGATTCATTTCCAAAGGTGTTGCAATCAAGTGAAAGACATTTCGGAGGCAACAGAAAATGTCTGGGGAATAGGTTTAAGTCTCTGTCCTCTGAGGAGATTGGAAAGCTAACATTTGATTGCCTTAGGAAAGACATTTATAACAAGGGATGCAATTAAAGTGAAAATTCTTTCCCTTTGTCTGCAAAACCAAGGCAATGAAGCTGCAAGAATGGAAAATTGAACTCCAAAAAGGAAAACAAAAATGTACACAGTGTTTAAAACTAAATTCCTTTTTCAGAGGAAGTTGTCTGAGTTAAACAGGAGTTCATTTAGACAAGCATCTTCATAAGTATTTTCTCCACTTAGTCAGAGAAGTGGCTTTGAGGAGCTCTTACTCCTCTATCTTCAGGACTTGAACTGGTTTTGCAGTACTGGAGAGCAGGATGAGGTCTAGCAAGAAGGGCAGATTCCCATAGAAATGCATCTTGTAAACAGAGGTGGCTGGGGAAGTGATAGTGGCTGTCATGGCAGGGCTGCCACTGCCAGGATTGCTGCCTGATTGTGTCAACAACCATGGGCTCTGGTCATGCACTGAGGAGCCAGGTAGAAGAGCTGTAGTAGATAGTGAGCAGGCTATACACATTAGGGAGGATATATACACATTCAAGAGCCCCTGCAGAACCAACAAACTGAGCTCCATGTTGAAAGGAAGGAGAGAAGAATAGAGATAACCTTTGAGAGTCAAGAGTGGAAAGTCGCAAGATAGAGAAGGCTGGAGGTTTGTTACTTCTGATAACACAACTAGGGCCCCTTTTTCCGCTTGTGATTCAGCAGTTATGGAGAAGGTAAAATGTCCTAGGAAAAGGTGAGTGAGATGAGCTCCCTTGGGATGAGGCAGGTGAGCAGAGCCTCAACCCTTAGAGGCTTCAAGAAGAGGAGGGTGATAGATATCAGGAACTCCTGAGGAGACAGAAGCCCTCATCTGCCAGCCTGGGTGGCTATCTCAGGTTTACTGCTTGCCAAGAGCTCGCAGGTAAATGTTGCAAAGAGGCTGACAAAGCTTGTTTGTCTCCTTGACTATGACTCCTGCTGCTCATCCTTGTGGGCACCAATGATACAGAACTGGTGGAAGGTCTGAAGTTTGAGGCATTCCTGGCTATAGTGATTATGAGGTGCTGGAGTTCAAAACACTGAGAGAAGTGGGAAAGACAAGTAAGTGGAATGAATCACTACCTCATACTCCAGGAAACCAGATTTTGGCTTCTTCCTAGATCTTTTTGGCAGGCTCCAATGGGAAACTGCGGTCGGCGAGGGGAAA
>VYZS01052323.1:11538-48266 GCA_013400695.1 Neodrepanis coruscans | reverse complement strand
TCCCTTCCCATCTCCCACTCCAGATCTGTTTGTTTTACATAGGATCTTCCAAGCTCCTGTTTCCTGACCAATTGCTCTTTTGTGGCTGTGATGCTGGAGAGAGGATGAGCTCCATCAGCTCATGGCTCAGCGCTGGGAGGGAGCTGCCAAACTGAGCAGGAGGTGAATGGTGACACTGCATCCAGCCATGGGGATCCCTGCAAAGCCCAGCACTGAGAGCTCTTGGATTCAAGGGAAACGAAGCAGAAGACCACACAGAACAAGAGACCTTGTGGCTTTTGGCCCAGACAGGGCTGCCCTGGCTGCAGCTGCCTTGGCAGGTAGAAAGGGGGGCTTTGGGCACTGCTGATATACAACAGGTTCTGACTCACCATGGACTGTGGTGAATCCAACACTAAGACATCAGGAAAGGGCCAGGGGGTCGGTCATCCCACTGGATGAGCTCTGTGCCAGCTGGCTGGCTGCTGATGGCCCTTTGCAGGGCACAATTCCCATTGTCAGTGCCCAGGACAGCGAGATGCTTGTGAGAAAGGACAAAAGCCCAGCAACCAGCTCTGGATACTGGCAGAATCTGCCCTTCTTTCTGCCACTTTCTTGAGGAAATCAAAGTGTTATGGCCCTCAGATGGCTCTCCCCTCACCCTATAGCCCTAACAAAGCATTCACCCACACAATGTGCTGGTTGTGCCATTGAGTTACTCTGTACAATGCACTGGTTACTTACATTTGTTATTATAATCATTTAGTTATAAAGAAGCAAACCCATGTTTTCATCTTTAACAGCTCTGCGAAAGGTTTGTCCAAACAGGAATTAAAACTCAGGGCTGTCTAACTTGTTACTACCTAACTTTACAGCTGCAGGAATGTTGGATCTGCCAGCTCTGAGCTCCGTGGAGCTTTATAAAAACATACCTGCCCAGATCTTGGAGAGAGAGATAAAAATCAGTTTGATGATCAAAGCTCCTGATGGCATTCCTGGATCATACAGGCTTTGTACAGAACAGCATGCAGAGGTCTGGAGAACTGATTGGCAGTGACCTGGAACTTGAGCAGCACTTGAGGATAATTCAGTGGAATTCACATCCAAGGAGCCTCCAAGCCCTGACTTCATCAGTAGGCACATATAAATCATGTGGCTGCTCTGATGCAGCAGCCTGGCTCTCAAGCTTGCAATTAGAAAATAAGGGGTTTATAAAGTGCATTTGGGGTGACATGTTATTCATGAGCACCAAAACCACTGAACCATGGGGATGGGGCAGCCAGATGTGCATGAGAGGAGCTCAGGTCCACACAGATGGGGAATCTTCTACTTGAAACCATGGCTGAGACCTCAGTTAAATCTGTATAACTTCACAAATGAACAGGCCTGTTTCCCTGACCTCAGTGCCCTGGGGACAGCATGTCCACCTATAAATCCCTGTGTACCCAAATTCCTGTGTAAATTTGCCTGCCAAACCCAGGATGGCTAAACACAAAGAACAGCAGTGGCATAAGCCATCACCACTGCTAAAACTTGCCATACTCCAGTCCTCAGCCACTTTCTCCTTGCCAGTGGCCAGGATTTCATGCAGCTCTCCTCTTCCTGCTCCACAGTAGGAAAACACAGATGTTCAGCCCCTCAGCACCAATCCACAATGCTCAGATGCACGAGACAAGGCAGCTGTGTTGATCTAAAGCCTCATACATTCACTCTCTGCTTTTTTCAGGGGCTGATTCACTTGGTTAGGGCACAGCACAGCCAGAGTCTCTCTGTGGTCTTAAGTGCATATGGTTAAGAGGTAAATAATTTAGCAGTGTGTTTCCTAATTCCTTTTCCTGTGACTCCATCTGTCAATAAAGCACCAAAAACCCACAGCATTGAAGCATCATTATATATGACCTAGTGGTTATGCTGCTCTCTTTGGGCTGATGGTTACAGTAAGGAAGCCAATAACTTAATGAAACAATTACTCTTATCAAATCAGCAGGTTTGTGTTTTTTTCTTATGCCTTAATTATGAGGAACCAGGAAGAAAGTCCAATTACTCAAGGTAGAATTTCATTACCAAACAAGATAACATCTGCTCAACCACAAGGTACCTCAGATGGCCATTTTCATAGAATAGCCTCTCCCATGGTTAGGGAAGGGAATACTTCAACCTGAAATTAGAGTTGAAGAGTGCATTAACAGACAACAAAATAAAAATTAAAGGCAGCACTCAATGCCCATTCAATAGAAGGAAAATCCTTGAATGTAAGGAAAGTCTGAATGAAAGGTCATGAGTGCCTTCTATTTTCAATAGCCCCAGTTTCTGAAAACAAAACCCTTCAAGTTACTTATGAGCTGACCCACATGAATATATCCCCTGCCCCCTCCAAGAATCATTGTAAAATCCTTGAGCCAGTCAAAAATGCCAGCTAAGCACTTCTCAATCTAACTGCAAGTTTGAAAAACAAAAGCAGGTCAAAGTCAAACTCTCAAATCCTTCAAAGCTTAATCCATTTTTCACAAATTTAGAACCCTCTTTTATGCCTTTTCATGGTCTGAATTTGAGTTCAAACTATGGGAATTAAGCAACAATCACAGCTGTATGTCAGTCGTGTCCTTCCAAAGTGGTAGAGAAGAGATCTGGGTCTTGCTTCCCTCCAAGTGAGAATATCACTAGCTTTTATTCAAGTATCATACCTAACCTGGGGCAGAGGCTTCTCTCAGTGCCTGCCCTTGGCCAAGCTGGATCACCAGGTAAGTTTTCACAAGAGCAATTCAGAGAGGTAAATAGGCATCCCTAGGGAAGAAGAAAAGGTGGAACAGAGGCACAGTGCTGGAGCTCTGAAAAGCCAGGCTTACTGGTCCTGCAGTGGAGGGAGGTAGAGAAAGAGTGGGACTAAACTGCTGACAGGGAGAGGAACCACACAGCAGCTATTCTGACCTCCTGAGCAGCACCAACCAGTCTGGCTGCAGACTTGAGCACTTGCCAACAAACAGCCAGGCACAATTGTTTGGCTGCTGTTGTACCTGGTTGTGTGTAGAGACGTCCTTGGGTAGGCAGGGAACAGTACAGTCATGCTTCAAGCTATGCTTAACTGTCTGCCTGTCATGATTTCTAAATCCACTCTGAATGCAGCTCCCAGCCCTGCAAGAGTGATTCAGAGCATATTCTTACATACATGACCTTACACGTTCCTTTCCCATGTCTGCAAGCAAGAGGCACAAGGTGCCCCTTCCCCTGACAGGGGGAAAGGCAGACCCAAATGCAGAGAGGGATCTGCCTGTCTCTTGGAGGGAAAACACTGGACTGGAGCCATGGGGCCTGCTAGAACCAAAAAAGGGGAGCAAGGAACTGGAAAAAAGAACCAACAATAAAAGAGCCCACTGAAAATATGGATAAAGGAAAACCACTGAAGGATCAACCAGAGTCTGCCTATAATCACTAGCAAAGCAATTACAGAATTAGGGATGATTTATAACAGACTGAAGAGCTGGATATTTGGCACATGCAATGGAAAAGCTGTAAGGAGGGAATTCTGTATGTTGGCACCAGGCTCAGGAGCCGCAAGTGATGCAGCCTCAGCAGTTCTGTCCTATCCAGAGCAAACTGAGCAGCATTTGGATGTCTTTTCTTGTACCTCTCGGCTTCCAGCTATAATTTGGGCCAGCCATCAATTCCAAGTTTTAAAAATCAAAACAAACAAAATTCATTTATGCAGAGTGTTGAAAAATATGAGGCACGATTAATAATAGCCACTGCTTCCTTAAGAGTGTAACACAGAGCAGCTTCTAGCCAGCACTGGCAGATCTTCTGGGAGGAAATTACTATTATCCAACTTTACAGGTGGGAAAACTGAGACACAAAGGGGCTGAAGAAAGCAGCTGGTTTAACCCAGCTCTAGAGTTATAGTCCTAGACTTTTATTATGCATAAAACTCTTAGTATTCCTGGAAACTGGGGCAGGTTGATCTGTGATATGCTGTCACCCAGCATTAGCCATCACTTGTGTCTCTGTCTCTCTTGCTAAGGATGTAATTCCATTGTTACACTACAATTTCTCTCTTACACTGGCACAGCTTTCTCATTGTTCTCTATCTTCCATCTATATAATTTGCTCCAGAATTTAAAAGGATTATTTTGCCATCAACTATCAGCAACTAAAATAACCTGCCCAAGACTTAGGGCAATGGTGACACTAGCCTGTCAAAACCAAGCTCATTTCCAATCAACTCACACATGAACAAGCCCTAAGACTAGAAGTCTAGGACTTCCAANTTATTTTGCCATCAACTATCAGCAGCTAAAATAACCTGCCCAAAACTAGCCCTAAGACTAGAAGTCTAGTACTTCCAGTTTAGTTGGGTACAAATATCTTTGGAAAGCTTCATAAAGCTCCAGGGGATTTTATTATTGACAGTGAAAGGAGCAAATCCAAAAGACAGAGGAGTTGCAACAGGCAATGGCTTTGAGGGTAAAAATCAGTTTTGTTTGAAGCTCAGCAGTGCCAGTAACCAAGCAGCCAGGGCTGCCTTCACACCCAGCCCGAAGTGATCAATCAACATGAATCATCCCTTGAGAGGGATGAGCAAAGAGGTGATTTAAACACTGAAAAATGCCTGCTGCTGTTCAGCAGGTACCAGCATGACTGGGCTGATATACCCACCTTGGAGGGACTTAAAACAGGCTGGAGAAGGAGGGAGGGGGGAGGAGCCCATCTCAGAACTGTGTTTCTGCACAGGCACTCTGAGCCCCTACGAGGCACAATTTCTCTCTTGCTGCTGGGGAAGAACCTTAGAGCCTAAATATGTATTTTCACCTGATGTATTTCTTTAAAATATCACAAGCTTTACCAGCTGTGGTTTTTCCTTTAGAGTTGACACTTACATGGTTCAGAAAGGCCCTATAATTGCAGCACCAATGATGAAGAGGGTAAATACTGTCATACTGTGCAAAGTTACCTCCATTCTTATTGAGAGAGGGACAAGAAGACCATTAAAGGCAACTAAGTAAATAGAGCTGGAGTTTGACTCCAGTTCTGTACAAACTGACAAAATGATGCAGTGAAAGCACTGCCTGAGAACAAGAGAGGACCGTGGTCTCAGCCCAGACCCTCAGCCCTGCCAAGACAAGCCAAGCAGCATCAGAGGCTGTTGCCTGCTGCCAGTGTTTTTAGGGGCTTTAAGGAGTCAGCTGGGGCATGAATGGTTTCCTAACAGAAATGATTCAGAGTCTGGAGCGGTTTCAGGAGGAGCTCGCTGAGCTGGCTGGTGCCAGGAGCTCTGTGAATGTAGCAACAAGGAATGCTTCCTCCTCCCTCCTCATCCCCCCGAGCCTCCCGGCTGCTCCCAGGACGAGGCTGCGCTGAACGAATCGGAAAAAGTGGGTTGTCATCCAGAAACCCCAGGGGGGATCTGGCCTCCATTTCCACACAGGATGCGAAGGGAAACTCCACGGAGTAGCTGGAGAAATGGTCACCTGCTGACAGGGTCGTGGCTCGAGTAAACCCTCATCTCACCCGTGGCCAAAGGAAAACAGCTCTGTTCCGCTGAGGAGGGAAAACCAGGAACTATAAAAGGGATATTACAAGCCCTGGTGCAAAAGCTTTCCTGCTGCTTCTGCATTTAATAACTCATATTCCCAAGAGGAGCGAGGCCAAAACACTGCCCATTGTGAGTGCAACCAACAGCACCAGACCAACACCCAGAGGGTTTCCAACCTTTGTGAGCTCTTGGTGCCCTCCCTGGCTCCCAGCCTGGCACAGCTGCTGCCTTCACCCCACTGTGTCCCTGCCTGATGGATTGATTTTCACTCAGGTCGTTGTTCTTGTCTTGCCCTCTCATGGCTCAGGTGCTGCCCCACGGACTGAGGCATTAACATGGTCCTTGCACAGCACTGTAGTCCCTTTCCACCACAAGGAAAGGGCTTTAATCTGCTTGAACTCTGCATCCAGCATCACATACAGCTCCTTTTCTGATGAGGTTGTTTTGTGGGTGTTAAATTCAACCACAAACGTCACCTTTTTTTTCCTCTGTAAGACTGGAAGTGCAGAAAGTAGTTAGAGATGGATCCACTGGGAATGGCCTTTAGGCATTACATTTCTGAACAGAGCACATCAGAATTCTGAGGATGAACACTGTCTTGGTGTGGAGAAAAGCAGTGGAAAGTAACAGTTTAACTAAACTGGTCAGAGAGGCAGCTCCAGAATGCCTCACATTTCAATATTTACTCATTGACCTAAGCCCTAGCGAATTCAGTTCTCCTACTTCCCCCTTCAGGCAATTCATGAGTAGAAAAAGAAAATGAATGTGTTAGGTAAATAATTCTTAAGCATACATTAAATTCTGTTCTAACCAGAACTCCACTGTTGTATCAAACACTTCAAGTCTTACTTGTGCTGGTTGATCTTTGTGACTATATGAGTTTTCCCAAGAAGTCGGACCTGAGCGTGTTCATTTTGACACAAAATATATTCTTTTGTGCAAAAATTTTAGCAGTCACCAGATGGAGCTATTTGTGATAGTATTTCCTTTTCTATAGGGTTTTATATCATGAAGAATTATAGAGAAGCTAGCCAGCATTGTGGTGCCTGTCTTTACAGAAGTTGAGCTTAAATCAGTCGGATCACTGCCTGCAAATCTGTGTTCGGTGTCATTCTCCAGCCACTACTTCCAAGTGGTGCACAAGCAAAAGTTATAAACATATTGCTGCTTTCATTAAAGCCAAAACCATTTAAAATAATTATTACTAGCAGCATATGTCCAGTGCCTCACAGCCCACCGTTCTGATTCAAGGCCACTATTACCCGTGGCCTCTCAGCAGCACAGTACTAACCCATTAGAGGTTTTTGAGGAGCAAATTTGTCTTGCTACTGAACTGTGCCCATTTCATTGGCACTTCAACTTATCTAACCACAAAAGCAGCTTGGCCAATGACAAATTACACTATTTACAGAATTAACAGTTCTGGATGAGCATATCTCTTCCAAGAAACCATGAGCACTTACAAAGCTGTCTTTTTACAGCAAGGAAGAAAGCCAATGCAAAAGCGGAGCATGTGGCTGCCAGTTATAATTGAAATCATTTTAATAATTCATGCCTCATTACCTTGCCACATGGCAGTTCAAAGACCATCTCCTAATCCTTTAACCCTTCTCTCCTGCGTCCTTTGGTTTGGTTTCTGGGTTTAATCAGTGAAGAAACAAAATGGAGAAGGCTCATCAGCACTTGCCCATGGGGACAAAACCCAAGGGGGGCTGGTGAGCCTAAGATCTTAATCCCCTTCCTCCCCGCCTCCTAGTTTGCCTGATTTGATCTGTCACTGCCAGCTGAAACAATAAAGAAATTAGTAAACTATCTATTATATATCCCAAACTGTTGGCTGACGCTGGAATTGCTTTATGGCACATCTAAGTACAGTCCCATTAAGGGCAGGCACGGGCTATTGTTATTTAGCAGCTTTATATGGCCAGTTAAGAGCTGATGGAAGCTGCAGATTTCCCATTTTGTCCTTTATCCTCAGAGAGCTCTGAGAATTTTTCCAGCTTTGAGCTGTCCTCTGAGTAGTCCCATGGCCATGCCCTTTCTCCTTAGGCAGAATTACATTTTTTAAGTCATGAGACCAGAGATAAGACCAGACATTTTTTAATGTTTTTGAAGCATTCTTGTTGCCTTCTTAGCCATTGCAGGAGAGAACTCCTGATATCTATTTACTATTCCTGTCCTACATGGGAAGATTGCAAACAATAAAGTAAGATCTAAAATTATGTATGGTTGCAAGTGTGGTCCTGTTCACTTATGAAAAGGAAATAACCTTGTAAAAACACATTCATTATAAGCACAGTGTATATTTACACACAGGAAGGGTCCTTCCTTCAGAAGTTTAACTTTTGTGGATGAGGGAAACCAAAGCACGTACATGCAAACATGCATCAACATGTGCAAAATAATAGTGCTAGCATAAGATTTCAACACCAGAAATGCCAACAGCAGCAAAGAGTATCATTTATAACTTGTTACTCAATATGTTCCAGCAAGCAAATACACAGAGCTATAGACAAACCAACTGACAGCCCAGTGAAAGCTGTAACAGAAGAAACACCCCAACATCTGCTGCAGGTTGGTGCTGAGCCATGTGCCTCCAGCACGACACAAACCCCATCTCCTTAGCAGCTAACCAGGTCCCACCTGCATCTCCACACAGGGAATGCTTCAGGATAGCTGGTGGCATGGAAGGGGACAGTGCCCTCACAGACTCCAGCAGAAGGAAGATCATTGTGCCCACTGACTGAGTTGGTCTCCTGAGAAATAGATCTCAACCCCCTGGCAGTGGAGTCAGCACAGGGTTATTTTGGGGGATGTTTCAAATACATACTGAAGTCAAACCTCAGGTGATGGAAATCTGCCCAGCTCTAGTGACATTAGGAGATTTAGCCTATGTTTTTTTTTAAATAGCTCACAAAGGTTTGTCTGTTGAGAGCACAGAGCTCTTCCCATGTTCCCTGCACCAGGCAGAGGGGGATTGACCCTCCTACTCTCTGGGGAGTGCTTATCAGGGGAGTTGCCGTGCCTGTGAATGGTCTCAATTACAATGAGTTAGGAGTCTTCCATGCTTTTTTCCCAGGCAGGATGAATGCCTAGCAAGCAAAGGGATCTTTACAGGGAATTTATTAGGCAGCCTGAGCAGCACTCCAGAAGCTGCATGCTACCTTTGAAGCCCTAAAATAGGATCTATTGACACAGCTCTCTACCTGTAGGGTGAGGACAAAGGTGATCAAACACAGGTTTCTTTCATGCATAAGCTCTGAGCCAAAGCACTCTCTCTTCATTTCACAGGGAAACGAGAACAATCAGTGTGACTCATGGCAGAGCTGTGTTGGTGATGTGATGCCCCCAGGCAGGATGCTCAGCTGATGAGGCCATTTCAACCTTCATACCCCATCCAACATGTCATGCTGTTCTTAAATGCTGCAGAACCAAGATGTCCAGGTGGATATTTGCCCTCAGAATACTAACGAGAATTCTTAATTCCCCTTTTTTGTAACTACTCACATGAACCAGCACTGCTCAGTGACAAAAAATGTTAAGGTTTTCAAGCACCATCAAATTGGATTTTCCAGTTTGTAAGAAAGGAAAAGTAAAGGTCACAGTGATCATCACAGCTGTCTCCTTATTCAAAGCAGAGTGCTTTAGAGAAGAGTTTGGCCTCACTTCTAATCAGCATTCAGTACTGAAGAGCTCGGGGCTCTTCTGATCTGGGCAAAGGGCCAGAGAGTGATGCTGAGCAGAAAAAGTAAGCAAAGTCCATTCTAATTTCACTAAGCAAACCAGGTGAAATACAAAAATAAGTCGATTAAAACACAAAACTCTAATTCAGTTTTAAACATTCTTTCCCTGTAACAACATTAACAATTAGTTACAGTAAAACAGGCGAGACATTGATCTTGAGTTTGATGGCATTTAGAGAGGTTACAAATGGTGCCTTGGAGGAACTGCTGCCAGCATATATCATAACTAAGACAAAGGATCAAAAGAGAGCTGCGGATCACAGAAGAAGTCAGAGCAGAAGTCCATCTCCTGGTTTACAGGGAGGTACCACTGCCCTATTCTGGACTGCTGTGAAAGATTACCTGCTCCAAAACTCATCCTTTCTAAGAACCAGCTGCTGATCCCTTCTCACAATTCCCAGGCACATTGCACCCTTCAGCCTTCATCCAGGTTTATAGCTGAATCTCCTTCAGCTCTTCCCTTCCAAAACCATGTTAAAGTCTTTTAAACATTATCCAGTTGAACACAAAGGAAGAAAGCTGACTATGTCTTTCCTCCCTCACTGGCTATCCCATCCAGCCACACTGCCAGCTTCCAACACATCCTGACCATATATTTAGTCTGCAGTAATTTGCTTTGCATTGTCTCGTGCGGGTTCCAAGTGCAGGAATTACATATCCAGTGAGGCATCCAGCACACTCTGTGAAACCCTGGAGTTTTTGAGATTCAACTCACGATGTTGCTGCCAGAGGTTGAGAGACCGTTTTGTCCAGAGCACCACTGAGACTCAGAGGAGCCAAATGGCAGCTCGGGGAGACAATCCCAAATCCCTGTCTGTCTGTATTGATGGAAAGCACAAAGAAGGGTAAGAGTTGCCATTGAACTTGTTCAAGGAAAGGATCAATGCTGTGAGCACTGAGTGAGGGTCCTTGGCAGTCCTACTTGCTGCCTTCCAAAGTCGATACCCCAAACAAGGTACAGTCACAACCACTTTGTGGCAGAGAGGCTGAGGCACAGTGGAGTCATCACAGCATCCTGAAAATGGCAAAAAAACCCAAACCGGCAAAAATATCTTTCTATCTCCTGCTCCTTCACTGCCTTTAGTTTATAGGGAAAGATTGGGTTGGAGAACAAGGTTGAACAGCAAATGGTTGGAGGCAAATGGCTGTCAGACATGTTCTCCCAAGGAACCCAAAGCTTTGTTTGCCTTTAAAAGAGCCAAAGCTTGTCTGTAACTGAACATCTGACATATTTCCAAAAGACCTCCTGGGCCAAGCAGTGTCTCCCATCTAAGCCTGGAGGTAAAGCTACCAGACCAAAGCAGATCAAGTCTTGAGGAACCACTGCAGTGACCCACCACAGTCCAGATGTGCACTGAGGCTCTAGACCAGTCCAGGGAGATGTGGGAGGGTGGGAAAACAGGGGGGTGGTGGAGCAGCAATGATAGCACTCACCTCCTGGATATTCCATGGCAGATCAGACCTAGCCAACACCATCAGAGCTGAGCATAAGTCCCTTCTCAGAAAGAGGTAATTCAGGGACAGTTTAGACTGATCTATGTCCTTGTTCCAAGCTGGAGCTACAAATGGGGTGGCACACAGAAGCAGAGCCACCACTGCCCCAAACTCCTAAGATTTACACCCTGAACCAGCACACTGCAGGTGAGCCTGGCCTGGGGAGAGCAAGATCTAATGTGCAGGAACAGGATGTGCTTATCCTGAAAATAGGTCTTCTCTCAGCACTAATTCATGCACTATCGGGAATCCTAATCCCTGCCTGGGGTAGAAATAGCTTGTCTTACTCTGTTTTCATCGAGCATTTAGTGGTGGTGCAGTCAGTAACAGGAATCCAGGCATTTCTGTGCCCCAGGTGGAAGATGTATGTGCTATAGGCACGATTAGGACCCATCAGAGACAGGGAACCTGCTTGAATCCTTGAAAATTCATAAGGGTAGGGGACTTCATAAGGGTCTAGTGATATAAGGAAACCCTGTAACAACTGCTGTTGGTCAGATGAAATAGCTTTATGTTTTCCCAGGCTCACAGACAGTGTGTCTTGGTGCCCACCCAGCTCCAGGTCCCCTCTGGCACTGGACTACGATACCAAGCAGAAGCAAGAATAACCCTGCCGTAGTAAAGGAAACTAAATATGATTATTTTGTCTCCAGAGCACATTCCCCTACGAGCCTGTTCACCCTCCAACACAGAAAAATTCCTGAGGAAACATCCCCCTCTGGTGTCCAAGCTGAAGCGAGCAAGAAATGCTCCAAGAGTGATAAATAAAGGCAGCCGCATCACCCCGGCTGCACGGTCGCCTTTGGGCTCATTATTCTTGAATTTACAGAAGACAATTGTCTCCAGGCTGCAGACAAGAGACTTAGAGAGGAGGGATGGAGGATCTGCCCTCCAGAGCACCTGCAGAAGAGAAGGGATGTGCGCTACTGTTATTTATTGGATTTAAACCATTAGGTCTCAGGAGTCTATTTATGCGTCTACAAGGTGTGAAAGGTGAAAAAGCACAAGTCAAATAACACGGAAATCAATTGATCTGGCATACTAGCCTAGCACTTAGAGACTCTGGTGGGTGACACTTGCCCCTGGCACCAGCCTGGATTATGAACTCAAGAAGGGATCAGTGCACAGAAAATAAATGCTCAGGGCCCTGCTGTTACCAGTGCTCTGCTACAAACAATTTATTACCAAAATCTATCAGCTTGGTGTGTCACCTTCCTGACACATTTCTGGGTTTTGCTTCCAAGAGCCAGAGACACTCTTTGATCCCAGAGCTGTGGGATGGGGTGTGAGCAGCACCAGATATCGATGTGAAGGGGGATTTGCCAAGGTGCAATCCTGTGACATAAACTGTGCTTTCACTTTTAATTAGGATGTCAACTTGCCACTCAGATCCCACTTCAGACATGAGTCATCACCACTAACCACTATTTCATGTTCTTTCTCATGCTTACTTTATCCCTAACCCTTGGCAAAATAAATAAATTGGCAAACATAACTTAAGGCAAAATTCTTTTCCTTGGAGAAAGTTTCCTTTTCGGATCTCCTTTCCCCCAGCAGGCCCAGGGCAGCTTCTCATGGGCTTTGGAGGGAGGTGGCACCATTCCAGCAACAGCTACCACCAGGCAATTGCAGCCAGGGTAAAAGTATTTCCCACTGTTCCATCCAGGATAATTTGCTCATTCCAGAAAGGCACAAGGTGCCACCTCCCATTTCACTTCCCCTGGCATATTTTTGTCCATCTCCTACAACCACCTATAAAGCCACAAACACACAAGCAGTTTAGCTTGGGAGAAAAAAGAAGGTGATAAATAGCAATAAAATAGCCAACTGCAGACATGAAATCTACAATGTGTTTGTCATTTAGATTTAATCAAAATGTTAATATGCATTAAATGGTATTTGAGAATTTCAGATGTATTTAATACAAGAGGATTTGCATATCTACCACTGAGTTTTTAATCCTTGATAAATGTGTAGAATAATCAATTATTCAATGAACATACAAGAGCTGGCTGATTAAATCTCAATTATAAAGGCAAGTCTTACCCACTCTATTTATTATGACTGTTCTCCCAGCATTGCCTAATTAAGCCATATTTGATTATGGGGCGAAAAACATTTATTGCAGATATTGTGGCTCTGTAATTGATGCATATCTGTGACCTGGCTGTTAAGCCCTAATAAATACATTTTAAACAGCTAATTATTTAATTAACAACACTCTCTTCCAATCTCAGTGCAAAGCTTGCTTCAGCCCTTCCATAAAAGCCTAAACAGAAATTAAACCACTGGAAGCTGTTGCAGTGTTTTTATCCCTCTCTCCATGTGCCAGCATTTCTGGGATGCTCCCAGCTCTGCTGCCAATGGTTTGAAAAGAGACTCCACCACGTGGGTTGGGATCCACCAGTCCAAACTGGAATCTGCAGTGTAGACATTGACACCTGAACTGGTTGTTTGTCTGTTAGAGTCCAGAGACAGGAATAGGCTGCAACAGGGAATGCTGTGGTTTCTTCTGTAAGACACATCCAGCTTCTTTTACTTATCCCTTTCTTTTATCTCGTGCTGGCAGCATCCTGCTGCTCCAGCAGGCTTTAGAAGCAGCCTCAGAGAAACACTCCTCCCTCAAAGACAACTGAAGGTCAGCAAGATGAAGCCTGCCTAAAGTAGAGTTATTCTTACATGTTTAGTCACATTTTTTTAACCCTATTTCTCACCCATTTCTTGAAAGGTTGACAAAACATTCCAGGTAAAGCTATTTCTAGAAACTCCTTAGCCCATGGCACAAGAGGCAGCTGTGTGCTGCTCCCCACCTCCAGTTAGCATAGAGCAAGAGGCAGAAGCACAAGGAACCTCTGCAACTCTCCCATGGGAGGAACCTTTTTGCAGGAGTGTCTAAAGTTTAGTTTCAACTCAGTGCTGCAACTTGAAATGTTGTTCAAAAATTGAGGGCACCACATTGTATCCAAGATTTGTTTGTTTTCCCCCAACTATGAGAATTTAGCTCCTCTTCCTTGCTGAGATCCTGGTACCAGTTATAGAAAATGGAAAGGAAAGGGTCTGTATGAACTTTTCCTACATAGACATTGAACCAGCTCCCGAATGTAAACACAGGGTAGACACATAAGGAGATTTAATGGCACTGCTGGAGCTCAACAGCTCTGTGACTTTCTGGTGCTTTCCTGCAGGATTTGAACATGTATAGTTTAGGTATGTATGGTTGGGCTGTGGTTTAAAATGAGCATTGCCCCAAGTTTTCATTGTCTTCTGATCATTCAGCCTGCTCTAACTACCCAACATTAAAAGCACTCATTCAGCTCGTTTTTTTAACACATTTGCTAAACTGAAGTAAGACTTGCTAATGTAAACCCAGTGGGATGTAATTGCAGCAGACACCAACATAAGTGGGTGAAGTTGGAACGTTTTTTTGTTGAGAACTAAGGAAACAACCTCAAAGCTCCCCAGAGCAGACTGCAAAGCAAACCTGCTGCCTTTCCCAGACAAGGTTCTTCATAGCAAGTGATCTTGGAAAATAACATAATTTAATTATCCATCTGTTTCCTATCAGTGAATTATCTGCTTCAGGCTTTTCTAGAAGCCAGAAATTGCGAACAATTGCTAAACAAATTCTGAAAATATGGATACAAAGAACCATCTCCAGTCCCAGCCAAACCCTTCCTTTGGAACCAACCTGTGCTCAGAAGAAGCAGTTATTTGCATTTGGTATTTAGGTAACAAACACTGACAACCTTGATATAACACTGTCCTTCCCCAACTCAGTCTAGAGGAAGCCGTGCATGAGTCACCCACTGTTCCAGCCACACTGGTGCCTCTGTGTCTCCTTTGTGCCACAAAGGGGAGCACAAGAGATAACAACAATCTGAGCCCCTTGTACATACATAGGCTGTGACTGTTTCTCTTCGTGTCAAGCATCTTGGTTTGTCTGCTGGTGAGTGATCCTCTCCAGGAACTCTTTATAACTCTTTATAAAAGTGCCAAAAAGCCATTTTGACCTCAAAACACATTTGATCCTACAGCATGTCGAATACCAATTTCCAGCTAAACGTCTCTGGTATTTTCTTTCCCCCCCAGCTATAATGAATTTCAAAGTAACAACCCTGCTCCTCCTCTCTCCTCAACTGCCCAGGCTGATAAAGTGGACCCATATGTTCCCCCCACAGTGCCCTAAATATAATCATCTCAGTTTTGGGGCCATCTGATTTCTGCACCTAAATCCAGGTTTTACGTCACAGTGTTTTATAGCACAATGGCCTTGTAGAAGATGGGAAACACCCACAGTCTCTCTAAGCAGCCCCTCAGGTGCTTCAAAGTCTGAAAAATCAGGCACTATAACAAATCAAAGCAAAATTATGTAGATAAAAACAAGTGCCACATACTCACAGTTTAAAACTCAGTTCAAACTGGCTCAATATTGCCTGTGTTGTTACAGTGTCTCAAAGCTTCAATCAAAGGAGAACACTCCATATTTTTATTCTTGAGGAGTGTGTGGAAACAGCAGGAAACTATTCCACAATGGGGTTAAATGCAGACCCTTGGGGGTAAGGCAAATACTGAAAAGAAATACAACTACCTGCATCCTCCACCCCCAGCTGATGGGGAGACACCAGGAATTTCTCTGGAGTGGGTTCATCTGTTTTCAGCAATGAGCTTATTTTTCCTGGGAGGAAGAGTCAAAGCTAAAGATCTATCATTAGGACTTATCTTCAAAAGAATTTTAATGAAGCAGAAATCTTAAATGTAGAAAGTTGAAGAGGCTTCTGTTTTATCCTTAGTATCTAAATCCTGTAGGCAACATAAAAGCCACTGAAATATTTCTAAGCCTGAATAATACAAAATGTACAGATGAGAATCTTCCTCTGATGAATATTTGATAGTTGTAGTCTCAGCATGGAATGTGGAGAGCACCTTCACTCCCATGTATTTTCAGTGTGTACATGAAGAAAGCTCTAGAGATTGAGACACTACATAAGAGTCTAAAATCAAGAGATTTTGACATGCAAAAGTTTCTGTTGACAACCATAAGCTTCTGTTTTCCTTTCCCAGCCAGAGAGCACAAACTGCTCACTGTGATGTTCACTGGTGAGTGGATCAGTCTGTGCTTTGAACCCTGTTCCCCTCTCAAACCCCTCCACACGATGCATTTACATGTTCTATCGTAAGAAAACATAATTCCTAAAGCACTTCATTAAGCAGAAATTGCATACCAGCAATGTCTCTCTCCTACTAACTCCTTTGTGTTGCTGTATCAGCTCTACACAGGATTTACTGTGAGTCCTCCTCAGGCAGCAGCACCCCAGAGTCTCTGATCTGGGCCAAACCCCGCTGCTGATAATATTCAAGGAACACTCAAGGTTTTTCTGACCCTCCTGGTGACAGGCTGCAGTTTGAGTACAGCTCAGCATCAGCTCAGATGAGTTACAAGGAAATTAAGCTCTCGCACAGATACTGTGAATGATGCCCCCAGCAGGAGCCTTCAGGAACAGACCAGGTAAACACTTGACTCCTGGGAAGGGCTAAGCCTAGATGTAGACAATTATTTTGTGCAGTGGAGTTGTGCAAGCCCTTTCTAGCCCTACACTTCTATCAGCTCTGACCTTCTTTACTGGCCCTAACCCTTTACTCTGCTTTAGCATCCTCCATGATGCCCCTTCCCATGGTTTTGGAGCATTCTGTGTCTTTTGCCATTCTCCTAAAAGGACATTTTCAGCAAGACAGAGGATTCCCTCCCTCATTAATTGGGATGCCCAAAGGTAGAGCAAGTAGTATCTCAATCCAAGCATAGGAACAATGATTAATAAAATCCTTCATCCTATTACACCATTAAACATGACTATGTGATCACAGTTTTTCCTATTAAGTATTGATGCCAACATCTACTATAATAATCACCATTTAAAGTCTTTTGAACATGCTTTCACAGATATAAAAAGAGTAAAAAGTAAAATCATTTGAGACCACAGAGTATTAAGCAGGGATTTCCTTCTAGTAGACTCTGGTATTTCCTTTTCCTGTAACTGCAAAGAATCTCAGCAACCTCTCTCCTCTTTTCTCCTCAACTGTCCAGGCTTTTGACAGTGTTAAAGGTATCTTTAACCACAATCTAATGTAGCAAACGGAACCATTTCAGAGTTAATACTTGTTTTTCTTGTGGTTCTTGAAGACATATCCTGTTTTGATACAAAAGAAACAAATAACAAGTGAAACAGGGGAGGCAAAAAAAAAAAATGCAGTTTCCAGTTTTTACAAACTATTCTTCCTGAGGAAATATGTTGCCAGCGCAAATATTGAGGAAAACAACACAATGAAGAGTCGAGTTTCTCAGGATCTGAATGTGAGCCTTTTTGATCACAGTGATGCAGTATAGATAAAAAGGGTACAATTGTCCTGGGGGCTTCATTCAGACCCTCTTAGACAAAGGGCAGTCACAGAGAAAGGAAGTGCTGTATCTGGGAGCAGATGCCAGCTGATCTGCAAGGTGCAACTTGCTGCACCTGAACCAGCAACTTAAGCCACAACAGAGCTGCAAAAGGTTGTAATATCACCTCCTTCTTCACTTGCTGGCTTGGCTGAGAGCACTTCTGGAGTAAAGTAAACCCAAAGTACAAAGAATATCACTACTTTCCCTATAGCCCTTCAAGTGTAATGGTTGAACATCCTTGAATCCAGCACACAGATAGCTGTGTACATATGAGCATGATTCTTCCCATCCAGCAATCTGTTTTCAACAACTACACTAGTGACTAAATAAAATAATAAAAGACCCCCCAAAACAACACCAACAACCCCACCACCCCAACACACAAATTCTTGTTTACTCTCTATCTCATAGGCAGTTTCTTTTTTAATACTCTGGATTGGTGGTTCCCTCTCTGCACTTTGTCCCTGTCAGACTGGGAGTTCATGATTCCATGTGACACAGAGTGCACCCACAGAGCAGTTGAGGCACATGGCTTTAGCCCAGCAAACTCAGACACTGATCATAACAGAGTTGGGTTGCACTGGAGCTCTGTGCATCCCAGGTGCCAGTGAATTTATTCAGGATCTGTAAAAATGTCAAGCCTTGTGAAAGGCAGCACTGCTGCATCAGGAGTTGAGCATTGTTAACTGTTTTTTCTCTATGGCCTCCACACTGTGGTACCTGAGATACCCAAACAAGCCCACAGTAATACATGGGAAGTATTCTAGGCATGGGCATGAGCCCAGAAGGAAGCTGGGACTGCAAGGGCTGCTAATGTCTGAACTATAAAATGCAGAGATACACAAGTAAAGATTCCCAAATAAAGTAATGCAGCAGCTGAGCTGAAAGGCTCATTGGGGTGTGTCAGTGGTCATAAATATCATATATCAAATCTCCACTCTAATGTCAGAGAGGTTCTATTCAAGATAAATAAACCACATCACGAGATAAAAACCTCAGATCGTATCATTTGTGACTGACAGAGCAGGGTCACCTCCTGGTCATATTTTTTGGTGATGGGGATGTTATGATCACCAGCCACTTGTTTGCCACTGGCACATGCCAGAAGTTCTGCTGAAAAAAACCTGAGCAGACATGGTGTAAAATCTGGAGGTGTTTTCTCTGATGTTTTTTCACTAGAAAATAGATGAGGTCAAAGATTAACAATCAAACCCTTTAAATGTGAAGCAATGACAGTGGTGCCAGCTCATCACCAAACAGGTTTGATTGTTGTTACCATCCTCTGCCTCATTCCATATAACAACAGAATAGAAACAGGGGGGACGTGTTTATATTTGTGGTCTTGTATGATGTGCAGGAATGAAAACTGCTTTACTGCCTAACTCTGTGGCCTTGGTACAGGGGCATTAGCTACCCAGTGCCTCAGCTTCTCCTCTTTAAACTGGGAAAAGCAGAAGATGGAGTTAATTAAGAAAACCATAATACTTGGGGCAGCTCAAGCCCTATTCACATCCTGGCCATCACAGTGGAACTGCAGCCCTGCCCTGATTGCAGGAGCTGTGGGAGCTGAGCAGGGCCATGGAAAGCCTGCAAGACGTGTTTGTATGTTCGTGGGTCAGACGTTGTATCTGACCATGAAACCTGACTTGTTCCTGTTACCAAATTGCTCGTCTGACATAGCAAGGACCCGTCTCCACTGAGTGACCAAATGGCCACAGGCAGCTGTAACACAGTGTGCGAGAAAGACAACGAGGGGCCACAAGGGCAGTGAATGAACACAGCCCAGAGAAGGATGAGCGAGGCTGCCTTCTGTGGGCTGATGTTCTGCAGCAGCGGTGCCACAGCCCTGCCGAGCACACAGGAAGCACAGGCTCCTGCCAGAAGGCAATTGCGAAAGCCTCTCCCAGGATGCGGCCAGGCCAGACCAGGGAGCAGCCCCCCTGCAGCAGTTACTGTGCAGTTCTACGCAGTAACACCCTCAGCCCCACTGCAGGCAGCCGGGCTTTGCTGTCTTCACCACTAAACCACGATTGTTTTCTTGCGACACAAGAGCAGCCTGAGGCAAGTGAGAGGCAGAAAGCTTGTTATTAATGAATGTAATTATTTTTATTATGATTGTTTCTGCCTCTCTTTTTGTTCCGCTTAAGCGATGCTCTCAGGTCTGAGTGTCAGGGCTTGCCATTGTATAACCAGCGCTGGAGGAACAGCCCATCTCTGCCTCCAGCCAAGCACACTCAGGCAATTTGCAAACTCATCATGACCATTAAGGTGAGATTTAATAATAAAAAGAACCAGGAGGACAACAGATGATGGATCCCTCCTGGTTAACCTAATCCTGAGCTCGAATAAAAACTGCAAAGCCTCAGTTCAGGCTGTTCATTTGAGTTTCTCTGGGAGCTGTAACTCTGTTAGGAACTCTCCTCTGTTTCCTGTTTTGGCTAAGACAGAAATATATTTATCTATTTCTGTTTCCTTACCTGAAGTGTGTACACACACACATATACAATGTCTTTTTTGAACCTGGAGTCGTTTGGGTTTTTTTAAATGAAATAAAGAGTTTTGAGTCCAAAAGGTGTCAGAGTTTAGTCACTGGCTGCCACCACTTTCAGTAGACTCTCTAAAACGTCTTCCATTACAGGCATTACAGTGTATGAGAGTAACAGAGAAATTCACAAGGGTGTTACAGAGCTTCTTAAATCATCTTATTTCTCAGAAATCATGAACATTTGTGCAAAATGCCACCTCTATATACCTTAAATGTCACTCACCCAGAAGCTCGCTGTTGAATTATTCTCTGATCAGAGATAATTCGACTCAGGTGCAAACCACAAGCAGTAAAATGGTCTTGGTGGTTTCTCACAAGACTTGCCCCAGACTTGTAAGGAAATACAGATAGAGAAAAAGACCCCAAAACACGAAGTTCTTTTCCTTTTCTGTCATATTAGAGCAGAGTAAGAAATTCTGCCATTTGAGGATGAAATAATTGCTACCATTAGAAAAGCATTAATTGCACAAGAAGCCCCACAAGAAGCTCTTACAACTTGTATGAGAAAAGACTGTGTAATTTAGCTTTCCGTATCTTAAGAGATCTGTGGATGCAAAACTGGCTTCCAAACCCCAGAGCTTGGCCAGATTCTTTGAAGCAACACACATGGAAGTGTTTAAAAGCCATGGGGATGTGGCACTTGGGGACACAGTTTAGTATTGAACACAGTCGTGCTGGGTTAAGAGTCAGACTCAGTCTTAAAAGTCTTCTCTAACCTTGGTGATTCTATGATTCCCTGCAGCTTTCCACTGTGTTAGGAGTGGATGGACCAAATATCTCAGAGTGTCATGAACTACTAATTATCAATACTAATTCACAGAAGAAATGAGAGAGCATCTTCCACTTGGCCTCTGCAACATTTAGATATTATTCCCGTTGCAATCAGAAGCACTAGAGTGTAGCAAACCATTTCTAGTATCTCAGGTGGAAATCTCTGAGGCCATGGGCAGGTCCTCCTGGGAGAATTCCAGGCAGTTGTTGCAGTCAAATACCACCCAAAAGCAAAATAATTGCTCTTGTGAAGTAGTTGCATAGGAATTAGCACCATCCAGAGAGTTTATTCAGCCCTACTAGCAGTTATTTATACAGACTGGAGTCATCTCCCATCCTCAAGTTGGATAGATAATCCAACAATCCAAAATTTGTACAAGACAGATGATGACAACACTAAAATTCACAACAGTAAAATTCTAATGTAAGGACAAAGTGGTTTATTATCTCTAGTCAATAGTTAGGCTGGTTACTTTATTTCAATTTCTTAAATGGAAAAATTATGTCAAACCTGTTGAGACTTTAAATGGAATTTGGAAGATTTCTTGCAAGTTGTACAAAGCTGGTGTCCAGTTGTTACTGAAGGATTTGAAATAGTGTCAATAACTATGCAAAACAAAAATACTGTTAATACTGTCAAACAGTAAAAGAATTCATTAACCAGTGCAGAAGCATATTAACCAAATATGAAAGAAAAAAATGTGAAAGGTGAAAGAAATGGCGCCAGTGAGGCATTTTCAGCACCTCGGAGCTTTAAGCCGTGAGAAAACCAAATCTGTAAACTGCCAGAAAAAAACCCTGCCTGTTTTCAATTTGACTGTAGGCTGACTGTTAATATTATATTGTAAGTTGAGTGCTTTAAAACATTCAAAAAGAGACTAAATGGGAAACAAGTGCATACAAAAACTTGTTTACTGGAATGGAAATAGTTTCTTTACTAGCACAGGGACCTCGAGAAATCACCAGTCAGTGGCTTGTCTTCACCAGAACCAGCAGTGTTGGACATATTTTGGTCATATACTCCAAATTACGTAACAAAATGTCTCCTGCATGGGTTATTGGTTGGAAGAATGCTCACAAGCAGCAATCAACAACAGAAGGAACTGATTCCAGACAACTCTTCCAGTGTAGGTTTACAATATACATCATGTAACATTTACACCAGCAAGAAGAATGTAAACATTGGTTTTCAGGACACTCACTGGAAACATTCCAGTGTCCTACACACAAGCCACGAGCTTCTATCCTATATACCATCCTCCTGCAGAATGTTTTGTGGCTCAACTCAGCTTATCAACCTCCTTGGTGTCTGAATGCAGGCACATTCTTGTCAGACACACCTTAGTCAAGAGGTTAAAGTGCTTTCCTCAGTTAAATTTCCCAGAGTCTATGGGCTCCATCAGCACTAATCTATGTGTGCTGGCTGATTTCCCTAGTTTTACAAATAACCAAAAATTATTTCTGCTGAGCCCTCCCCTTCCCAAGCACTCAGCCCAGGCCACTCCATCCAGCCCTGGTCCCCGAGTCACTTCAGACATGGCTTGTACTTTCCTTTAAATTTTCTTTGCTTCTGACACACTGTCCTTGCTCAGCTGCCTCGGTTTGCTCCATTGGTGTTCCATAAATGCTGATAGTGGAGCTGCAGCTCTGCTCCCCACCTGACCCTGCTTTGCTCGCAGATGCAATTCTGTCATTTATTCCATTAATGAGGCTGGGACAGGACTCACAGTGATGAGAACAGTATTGGGGTGTTAATGAGGTCCCAGCCTGAGAGCCTTATCCTGCACTTCCCACCTCTCCTTGAAAATTGTTTTGTTTCCTTCTTGAATGCAGGGACAGGAAACAGAAAAGCAACAAAGGCAGCACAGTAAGCCACAACAATTCTATCTGCAACTCTGGCTATCACATTTCAGTTTGGCTGATTTCCAGGGAAGACCACACCACTTCTTCAGACCTCTTCAACCCTCTTTGGCAGCCAAATACCCAACTCTGACCCTGACACTTGAGCTAATTTCACCAGCAGTTCATTCACCACTGCTTGGATTAATTGTTCTGATTCTCAACCCCTCTACACACATACAGTCCGTCAAATAAGTCACTAAGTTATGTTTTCCACAGTAAGGTGTTACTTCTTTTTTTAAAAAAGTTATTTAGACCAAACCAAAGAAACCACCTCCACTACTGTTTCCTTTCACAGCTTGTTGGTTTGGGCTTTTTTTTTTCCACAATTGTGGTTATGTTTGCACAGTTGTGTTGCTACAGAAGCTGATCTTGAATGTCATTTTGCTCATTACGAACCTCTGTGTTGCGCCTCTCAGGGGTTTTGCCCTTTTCTACTAAACTTGCACCTTTTCCAAAAATAAAAATGTGATGAAAGGTTATTGACTATGGGACTATGGGCACTTTTAATTCCTAGATTGAGACCTAATTTGTTAGTTCTTCCCCAGCTCTTTACCCACCCCTAAACCAGGCTTGTCCAGGGACAAAGTCAGAATTAGTCACAGCACCAAGCCTACCAGAGTTCAAGAAGTGTTTAGACAATGTCCTCAGACATATGGAATATACATTGTCAGTGGTGTTCATTGCATTTTCTTTGGTGATTAGTTTTAAAAAGAAAAATCCCAGACGTAGATTATGTGATTGAAGTGGAAAATACTCATTATGTTTTCTAGTGTGGTGCTTTTAGGAACAGCATATAGTATTGTGCAAGAAGTCTTTGAATCACTATTTAAAAGAAAAAAGCAAACCAGACACCAAAACAGTAAAAGAATTAGTCCATTCAAAAAGTAGCATTTATTTGCAAGATATATGAAATAGTTTTCAATGTCAAGCAACTGTACAAAACCTCATCATGAATAGCATGTGAAGATGGCACCTCCTTTGCTGACGAGGTGAACCTGCCCCCCATCAGACACCCTCGGGTTTGGTGCACAGCATTTCCTGAGTTATTATTGATCCTGAGGGGCAGGATTAACTTGGCAAGATGAAGGATCCTCCAGGCAACTCTGCTCCAGGTACACACTCAACAAGGGCAAACTGACTCTAATCCCTCAAAAAAGCAAACAAATACAACTATAGAGCAAAGCTCCAGTATCAGCATTCCTCAGAAACCACAAGCCAACCCCATCAATTCTGCCCTGTGACAGAGCAATTCGACATTCCTCTGAGCGTGCGAGATTGTTGACTTTCCACAGTGGCTCTGGCTCTGCTCTGCAAAACCGAAACACTCCCGGAGGAGGCTGAGCCCTTCCTCATGGGTGAGCTCCCTGCAGCAACTTGTTCTAAGCTGTCACTAAACCAAATCTAGGTTCCACCTGACTGATGGGAGTTTTGATAAATTCCTTTGATAAGAAGGATTTTTAGATCCAACACACCTGTGTCCACATTGGAATGCAGGCATGAGCTTTATCCCAGATTATTTGGCCTTGTACTGTGTAGTGTGGAGTCACTGACCCAGAGAAATGCATTCTGCTGGATAGTCCTAAGACTTATGGAGTTGGAGACAACACTAGCACATCACAAATGTTTCTGCTGTCTCAAGAAGCCACCATGCCCCAAGTCTGGTCATTTTGTGTGTCAACTATGTCAAGACGCACACCAGTGTCTCTGAGAAAGGCAGTAATTTAAAATCTGTTTTTGTTGGATTGTTATGACCTTGTTATGACCTAGGTACTCCCACACCTATCCAGCACTTCACTAGTGATGCACCCTGCCACATTTGTGAGGTCTCTTCAGAACAGATTTCCCTGCTGTAACTCTTGAGTAGTTTTAGCTCTGTAAGGTCTTGTGCAGAACCATGAAGGAACCGTTTATCTTTGTGTGTCTGCAGCCACTGCAAATTATTAAATGGACCTCTATGGTCTCCTGAACACTTACCAAAGCTCAGAACCAGATGTCTCCACCCATCCTACCTTCCCAGAAAGGGTTATTTGTCCAAGAAACAAGCCCATATGTTGCCTCTAGCCAAATGCATAGTCCAAAAATACTGTTTTTCATACTGAATGCAGACACACATATACAAGAGACTTACATTTTGTTACATTTTCTATACATTACAAAAAAAATTAAAAAGCAGAAAAAAACTTTGGAAATTAGGTTTTTCTTTCCACTGAAGAAGGCAGGTGATAGCACTTTCAGTTCAGCTACTACATGGGGTTCTTAAAGCAACTCTTAGAGAGACCTGTAAAGGAACAGTTGATACACACATGGTCCCAGCTGGTAGAAGCTTAATTGCCCGTGGAATAGGGATTGCTTCTGGCCAGTGTGTTCCGTCTAGAACCATAAGACATATCTTCATATACTATATTTGGGTTTTTTTTCTGGAAATATTTCTTTATCTGCAAAACAAAGAAAACAGCCATTGATAACAGAATCTGAAAAGACTCCTAGTAAAGGAGTCAATTTCCATCTTAAGAGTCCATCTACATTTCTAGGAGACCATCTCTTGGACGAGGAAACGTACTCTTAAAATTCCTTTCACAACACAATGAGGGTCCCTTGAGCTTGTTATCAAAAGGCAAACAATATATCATTTACAAAGAGTTACAGAAACCTAAGACACTGTGTTTACTGCCAAGAGTTTACAGCTAGGAGACCCTAAAAAAAGGTGGAGAGGAAACAATAGAAAGCCACAGTTCTTTAGGTTTATTAAATATTTGCTTGACTCAGTCACTTTTTATAAACAATTTGCTCAGCCTGGGCACAGTTTTGCTTTTGCATGGTGACAGCATACTTACATTGACACGGTACAAGGTGCAGCACACCAGTGCACTGAGCAGCAGGGTCACCACAACGATGAGAGAATAGACAACCAACGAACTATCACTGCATGCCTGCCCAGAGGATGCCTGCCCAGAGTATTCCTCCTGTCCTTCTGCATCAAAAATGATAATGTTTTTATCATAAATATGAAGAGGTAGAATTTCATTTTTATTCTGAAAAAAAATATATAAAGTTCAAGGAAAAAAATTAGGTATCAACAGCCACACACCCACATTTGTCATTCCATTAGTATTCCCAGTGGCATTCCCTTTGCTTTTCGAGAGGCTGGTGATTACTGAAGGTGGCATGTGAAGGAGGGGGCTGTAGGAATTATCCAACAGCCAGTTTGTGAGTGGTACAGACAGAAGCAGGACAGTACTGTGGATTTGATGCATTCCACTGAGCAGAATAGTGCTAGTGGAAAGGGTTCCAGCTCTCTAAAACCTCAATTAATCCATATCTAAATAACATGATATCTGCTAATCACCCTGCTTCTTTGATGTGCTGCTGTCATTCTTCCCTACTCACTTTAATGAGTTGTTACCCCAGTTATGGGTGGCAGCACAGGATGAGACCACAGTTATCTTTGCAGACTGCAGAAAAATCCTTTGCAACTCTTAGGGCCTTTGTAAACCTTATTTTACAACAACTTCAGCAAAGCCCAATGCACAGGGTTACATTAAATAACCCAGTAAGATCGAAATCAAACACTATCTTTTTGGTTCTTTCTTCAGCTTAGCAAATGGTTACAGCACCATCCTGCAGAAAAATAAAACTCCTCTTTGGAGCACAGGCTCACAGTGTGAGCTCAGTGTGTATTAAGGGTGTGTGAGAGCATCTCTGTGGTGCTTGAAATAAGTGCCTAAGGACTTGTTCTGTGCTCCCTAGTGTGACCTATTTTTAAACACAAAGCCTAGCTGTATAGATTAGTTTCTAAAAGACATTGATATCACATTAAGATCAAAGAACTGCTGCTAAAAATATTTATTCATATCCTAAAACCGACAGATTATTCACGCACACACTGAAGTGTTTGTTATCTCGTTTTAATATGTTTTCTTCTTTTTAGATAGAGGATTATAGCGAGTTTTCTCTTCTGAAATCCTCTCTGGTTGTACAAGGCAGGTAGAAACACAGTGCCTGTTTCTGTGTCCAAGCACAACAAGGTGCAGAGGAGTCTGAGCCCGCTCTCCAAACTCTCCCAGGTACTGGATGAAGTCTTGCCAGGGATTAGTGCTTTACCTGTCCTGACTAGATTTTCACAAGCTTTTTGTCCATGTTCTGTATTACAACATGGCTATAGTTACTTATGATTAAACAATCAAAAAGAACATACCTTTAACCAGCACCATGGTGCCACTTGCTGAGAGAAGAGGGGAATTTTCCTCCTCCTCAGCACAGACATAGTTATCACTGTCATTTTTCTGTAGGTTGTGTAGGGTTATCACTATTTGCTTTCCTTCCTTCGAATAGTTCAAGCGATTAGCAAAGGCAGGTAAAATCGTTGCAGCATTCTGATTTGACACATACAGAACTTTCTCGGGTCGCACATGAGTCTTGAGCAAGTAGATCCCTTCATTTCCACGGGAGCTGTTCATCACACAGGTAATGCTGACAGACTGCCCTTGCTGGGGGCTGACATAGAGCGGGGACTGCTTCAGAGCCCCACCACTTCTACCTAAAAACAAGAGAGGTTAATGGCTATCACATACTTAACACAGTGCATTCTAACTAAGGAGCAAATGCAGAGGTCACAGGCAGAAAGAACAGATCAGAGCAGTTTAGATAAAATGAGTTTTTAGCAGGCTACATGTCTTTAGAAGAAGTATATATTTTAGTACACCTGATGTGTTTTCCTGCCTCAGCATCTGAAAGTAGGACTAACCAACAGGTTTACCTGGTTGTAAATAAACTGATCTCTTCTGAGTGAACACAGCCTCATGAGCATATCCCTGAGACATGGATTGTTGCCTGCTTTCTCAAGTGAAATGAAGCTGTAGGAAGATCTGGGGAATATTGGTCTGGATCAACTCATACAATGGGGGTCCCATCAATGTTGAAAATAGTCTTCAAAAAGTAATTATTAATAGCTTACTGTCCATCTGGGAAGCTGTTCCACTGAGTTCCTCTGAGAATAGGCCTTGTTCCTTTTAACATTATCATTAGTGCAGATGAAGGAACGAAGGCAGAATTTATCATGTTTGTCAAGGGAAGGTTGACAACATTTTAGAGAAGAAGATCAGAATCAAAAAGAGATATAATGTAATTGAATAAAAAGAATTTGGAGAAACAGAACACAATAAACAAGACAGAATTCATTTGAGAAAACACAGCCAAGAATTTTGAAAAGAGAAACCTAAGGAAGGGCATGATAATTCCTCATGGATGTAAATTATTATTGCTGATCCAGAAATGAATTAGATTTCACATTCCTTGGGAACAGGAAAGGAGGAAAACCCTGCAAGAAGTTTAGGGTGAGATGGTCTCATCAAAAGGATGGGTACATGGAGGAATAAGCTGCCAAAGGATAGTGTGAACTCAACCCTCTTCTAATGCAAAAAATGAAGACAGAAAAATTGTTCCCCCAACCAGAAACAACTGCCAAAAGGAGGACTTGAGCCCATTCATCAACTCCTTATTAAGAACAGAAAAAAACCTTTACCCACTCGTGCCCAACTTGCAGACTCTGCCTAAACCAGCTTCTCAGTGATTATCAATATGTCATTTGAGAGGAAATAAAATAGAGAGATTTACAAAAACTGCTACCAAAAAAACAACAAACCCAAGACTCATTGCTCTACTAGTTATTCATAAAGATTTGACAGATTGTTTTGGAAAAAGAGCTCTGTGTTGTCACAATTTCCAAACTACTGCAGCTAGTTATGATTAATACATGAAAACTTGTAGCTAGAATTAAATCAGCCACAAACTGATGCTCTAGGGCAGATGGGGGTTTTTTTGGTACTGTACTATCTAATGTGTTTTTTCAATGTTTCAGGAACCAGACTCACACTTTCCTTCAAATCTGTCCATTACCTGAGCAGGAATGGATAAAGTTCTGTCAGACCCTCCCTCCCATTGTGCTTGCTTTCAGTCTTTGATTTAAAATATAGATCTGTATTTAATAATTTGTGACATAAAAGATGGAATTGCAGTACCTTTCACAACTACTATGGTTCTCTTCCCTTCCAGTATTTTGTGATAGCCTTTGATTTTAACACGCTCAGAGCATAGGTAGATATTAGAGTCAGATTCCTGTAAATTGTGCAGCGTTGTCCTGTAATTCCTTCCTTCCCTTGAACAGTTGGTGCGACTAGCCAAAGCAGGAAAGACTCTTGGAGGATTGTACTTGGAAAAATATACCAGATTGATTTTCCCTCTGTTAGTTTGCAAGTGCATTCCCTCATGATCTCCTGAACCACTGATTGAGCAAATTATGTTGATGGAGTCTCCTTTCCAAACACTGATAACGTCTGTTGACTGTTCGTTTTCTCCACCTAAAAATAAGAAATGCAATTGAAACGGTGATATGTGAGTAGTCTTTAAAACCAAAGTAGTTTTTAAAACCAACTACTCCGTCAACAGAACTGCTCTGTAGGACTGGACCATAGCCTTGCTATGCTGTAGATGTCATTTCTTAGCTGCCTTGAAACCTGTGATGCCTTTCATGCCCATTCATCTGTTCAACTCAGCACTTTCCCAAAGCTGGAAAGGCCATGGCTTCTGTCACTCATGCCAAAAATTTAGTTTACTCTGTAGATTCCCAGAATGATCCTGTTAGTTTTCAAAATACAAGCTTCACTGAGCTCAGCCTGACAGTTGAAGCTGTTTGAGGGTATAAATCTGAGGGTATATGAAAAACAGTGATAGAGAATGGAAGAAAATGACACTCCTTTTTTTTTTTTTCTTTTCAAAGAAGGAGCATTTAGCAAGTTTCATGTGATTTTGCTAATAGTGAATTTGGCAGGACATTATTTAAGACAGTAGACTGGGAAGGGGGGGGCAGGGGTGGTTAGAGGAGAGAACACAACAAAACAAAGAGAAGAACGGGGAAGGAAAATATTGAACTGTAAAAGCATCTGTAGTGTACATACCATTCTGGGCAGGGAAGGACGGGAGAAGCAGAAGAAAGAGAGATGCAGTTTGGAAACAGAACATCCACAACATCTTCAAAAGTCTCTTTGGTTGCTCTCTACAGTCTGACTGATGAGTTAAAGACCTGACAAAAGGGTTAACACCCCAAGTCGGCCTGTTGCCTCCCAGCTACATCAGCTCACTACTAAATGAAATCAGCAGGGAGCTGCTTTTGCCTTTCTATTGCAATGAATGTAATAGGGAGGGGGAAGAGCCATTTCTCTGAAAGGTATATCATAGTTTGACTTCACACTAAAACCGCCCCTGGTTTCCTGCTGTTGAGCAACCCCCTACACTGAGGGCAGGAGTAGAAAGTAGCCTATGGTGAGCACCTACCTTCCCTTTGAAGGCAATTGAGAACAGGGGCACTCAAACTTGCTCTTCACAGTGCCAAAGTCAGGCAGTTGTTCCCCATTTGTGGCCTCACTGGAAATCTGGGTACTTGTTACAATCAGTTCAGTCTGTCAGTGTTCTCACAGGCTTAAATTGGTGGCTACAAGTGCAAGAGTCTTGGCTTTGTAAGGAGTAATGAGATGAGAGATGCTCTGTTACTTCAGGAAAACATTATTACATAACCCCTGCACACAAAACAGCAGGTTTGATCTGCGTCTTGGCAATGGCAATATGAATAATTCCCAAGCAACAGCACAGCACATACCTTTCATATGCCCCTGGCTTCACATTTAACAACCCTTTCTGTAGTTTGTAATGCACATGACCTGCAAACCAGTAGCAAAAGGGAACCAGCTGCAGCTCATGTATAGCTCCTGCTCCCTCCTCCTCAGGATGATGAAAAGCTCTTCTTATGGGCACTGTTCTCTGTTGGAAAACAGAGGGGAAGGGAGTGTTCCCAAAGAGTTTCTTGAATGCTTGAAAGCTCCGAAATTTCATCAATTATTGTGAAGAAAACAGGGTTCAGGCAAGTTGTGAAATGAGATTTCAATTAGCCCCACAAAGGCTCACTACTGGATGCAAAAGCAGGATGCCAAGAGAGATCTCTTACTTCCTGTCTTATACCATATTTAAGAAATGAATCATGACAATAATACTGGATTTTGAGTTTGGGAATCATGGGATGGTGATGCTTTGTAAACGAGATTATCAGACCAGGGTTACCAGTGAATAATCAGTTTTTAAGGTGGTATTTTATTGTCATTAGTATAATAGCACAAAACAAAAAATAAAATCACTCAAATGAAACTGCAGTTATCAAATTATGGCATTTGGTGAGCCAGGCATCTTTGCATTGTTAGCTGTTTTTTTATTGCATATGACTAAATAAATTGATCTTTAAGGTCCCTTCCAACCCAAACCATTCTATGATTAAAAATATTTGTCTGTATATGTACATTGCAAAACACATTGGCCTTGCTGAGGATGAACACTGTAGATGTCTCCAGAAGCAGAGAACATGGGCTGTGTTCTCTGGGCTGTGTAGGCATCCACAGCAATGACTTCCCACAGAGCAAAACAGACCCAAAAGCAGAACCTGTGAGAGCTGCAGGGGTCACAAAGTAAAGGGCTCCTAACTGATTTAAGGGCTCCTTTACCAGCAGATATGTTTTTTCCTCAAAGATCAAATCTTTGTAACTCAAAAAAACCCCAGTCAACTGTACAAAATGCTTTTTTTTTTAATTTAAGGACTACTTGAGAATTAAAAAAAAATAAAGGTGCATGTGCAAGGAATCACATCATGAAGCGGAAAACACGTAGGGTCCATCTGGAGGATTGCAGATTAATTCATCTTTTCAGTCATGGGGATACTTTGGCTGGTTTAAGTCTCTGCTGTTGAGTCAGTCACACACCATGTGATGGCTGCTGTCCTCAGCCAAGAACCAGGAGAGGATGGGAGACCCAGGGTGCTGCTTGTGTTGCTCACGAAGGACTGGAGCTGGACAGCTGTGGCAATAACAGTCCTTGGTGAACACGTGGCAGTGACATTTTGGAAAAACAGAGCATTTGTTTATACAGGACCATGAGGCTTCATGGAAAATCAGCTTCTGATGTTTCAGGTGATCACTGTACATCAGTGCAGAGGATGATGCTGCTGGCAGAGGGGTTTTCTTGTTTGTAGATGGTTTTCAGACACTTGTGAGTTTTAATTTGTCAGAAGCCTGTCTGTTTTGCATAAAAGCTGCAGAACTGAAGGAAAAACATGTGAGGCCAAAAAAGGCACAGGTAAATTTCAGTGAGAATTGTAATCCAAATTAGGATACATTACAATTAGGATAAACACAAGCCTGTGTTTAGGCTCGGAAATCTGTAACAAATCTGATGGACTGCTGTGATGGACCCTAGGAAAACAACAGGAAAAAAGTACCAGCATTAGCAAAGACTTCTTTAGTATAATTAAAACTAGCAGATTTGCAGTTGTTTTTTCCCAATTTGTGTTTATCTGCAATTCTTGAGCAACTCACTGGTCCCCTTTCAATGGGGTCAGTTCTACAGGCACAGGCTGCTCAGCATGGATTCCCCACAGGCCACCAGTTCTACCAGGAAAATCCTGCTCCAGCATGAGCTCCTCTCCCCATGGGTTAGCAGGTCCCTGCCAGGACCTTGCTCCAACATGGGCCTCCCATGGGGTCACAGCCTCCTTCCAGCATCCCCCTGCTCCAGTGTGGGCTCCTCTAGAAGCTACAGGTGAATCTCTGCCCCCCTGTTCCTCCCTGGGCTGCAGGGGCACAGCTGCTCCACCATCACCTTCCCCATGGGCTGCAGGGGAACCTCAGCTCCAGCACTTGGAGCACCTCCTGCCCCTCCTTCTGCACTGCCCTTGGTGTCTGCAGTGTTGTTCACATGTTCTCACTCTGCTCTTCTCTGGCTGCCATCTTCATCTGCCCAGTAACTTTTTTTTAATTTCTTCTTAACTATGTTATCACAGAAGTGTTACTATCACTCCTGATGGGCTCAGCCTTGGCTAGGGCAGGTTCCTTCTGGAGCCAGCTGACATCGGCTCTGCCAGACATGAGGGATTTTTCCAGCAGCTTCTCAAAGAAGCTTCCCCTATAGCTTCCCACCAGCTTCCAACACCAGAAAACCAAATACAAAGGGGAAGCTGCAGTCTGGCTCTACTATAGGGAACTGGATCCCATTGACAGAAAACTCATTTCAGGAGGAAGCAGTGAAGAAATGCATTCTGTGCTTATTTTTCGTAACAAACTCATCTGACTGGAGACTGTGCCATGGCAACAATGAGAATGAAGTTCATACCAGCTTTTGCCCCAGTGAGGAGCATTTAACAACTTCATATACAATACAATGGAGATGAGATCCAGGAAGAAAACCTTTTATGCTTTTTCCCCACTACCAGGTGTGCTACCTCCAGGTAACCAACACTTTGTCAGACGGTACCTTGGGCATTCCGGCGCTGCCGATAGCAATACATGGTGACTATTCCTGCACAAAGCACAATGATCAGCAGGAATGTTGAGGCGATGGCAATACTTTGCTGTTTGCTGGTGGGAATATCAGGATTACCTGGAGAGTAGAAGAGTTAAAGAAAGAGTATCCCAGTGAATCAAGCAGGTTTGCCAAGCCATGAGCCTGCCTCATAAGCCCCATCCAGGAAGAACTGGGTGCATGTGGAATGTACCCCACAACAGGTGATAAGGAGTGAAGGAACCAAGAAATGAGAGAACAAATAGCATCTGGCTCAGGATATCTTAATGAATACTCCTGCAACAATGCTGACTTTAGCAACATTCAAAGTTAATTCTTGACTCCCAACCGAAACAGAGCCCTTCTATCTCATTTGAAATAACCAAAAAAGAAGAGCAGTAAGGCTCATCCTTAGTGATGGATTCAAAGGCCACAAAGGAAATGCATTTTGTTTTTTAAAGACCTGTTCATCCATGACCTAAGGAAGAGGACAGGGATTTCCAGCAGCTTCTAAATTTGAATTTGTGAATTCATGAAATTTGACATTTTCATGTGAAAAATGTCCTCTTAATTTGAGGCAAAGTCCCATTTATCACTTACTGATAAGGGGAATTCTTGGGAACCTTTTGCACACCCTCATGTACTGCCTTCTCTCAGCATCCCTCTATCTGTTGCTATGTAGTTACAAAAACCTGAGTCAATGGACACCTATGTCCAGGACTGGACACATCCATGGGCCAGGGAAAGTCTCAGAGTCTGGACAGCTACAGCATATGTGGGTTCAGGGTATGAATATACAGTACATCTCCCCTTCCTGCTCATGTACAACTGTGTTCACATCAGGCTCTCTGGACAAAACCCTTTCAAAGCAAAGGGCAAACAAACATGTGAAAAGATTAACCTGGAATTCCCTCCTCTGGGATGTTACCTGTTGATTTCTGTGATATCGCACCGTAGCAATTCAGCCTATGGTTGGGCTTCCAGATATTTGTATCTGCTTCACAGCAAATTTTATTCTCCTCAGTACTGATGTTACATTTCCCATTTCCTGAGAAAGCTGAAAGATAAAGAAGTTTTAATTATAATTATAATTATAATTATTATAATTAGTGTTTTGCGTTAGTTAGAAATACAGGAGAGGAATGGTTTATGGTGGCCAGAAATTAAACACACAAGGAATTGTAAGGCTGAACAAAGGCATACATAGGTCAGGAATTATTTTTGTTTGTTTTCTTCTGCCAGGAATAAGATTAGAAAGGGTGCTTTAAGTCAATCAGGAGAGCTGATGAAAGCTGCTCTCAGGGAATCATCTATAACCAGAAATTACCAAGTTATTGACTTGCATGGAGTTCAGCTAAATTATACCTCTGCAAGCTGATGCTCCATGAAGTTTTGCTGTTTGGAGCCACTTTACATATACTGACAGGAGTTTTAATCTGTGGTTATGGCAGTTCTGTGAGAAAGCTGGAAAGATGCTCCTGGGTATTTGTTAAATTGTGTAGAAGAGCAGCACAGAACAGATCTCTAGGCTAGACCTGGGTCTCAGTGTGTTCTGACTGAAGCAGGTAAGATACACAGGTTGCAAACTACAACAAAATTTGACCATGAGAATTGCTGTTGCCAAAAAACAAAGAACCTGTATAAATCAGAGCAACATGTTAATTTGAATCTCTACTAGTGTAGTTTTAAGTAGTGTTTCACCTGAGAGAACCAGATTTATTTTTCTGAATGATTTAGTGACTTTTTTAACAGAAAAGTTCATTTTTTCCAGTTAGTTTACTCATTAACCTCATTGTCTACACAAATATATAACAGTTCAGAAATATGCCTTCCATCTGTTGATTACAAGGCTCCCAGCAGAGCATACCTGAATTTGGGTCACCACATGACTGTCCTGCTCCCTCAGCTTTCTCCCAGTAGATGGCATAAATTCCTCCAGGAAAAGTATTTGCTTGCTGAAAGCACATAAGGATACATGGTTCCTTGATCACCAATTCAATTCTTCCATTTGAAAATTTCTTTTTTTGTGTTTCAGCAATTTTTACAAATCCCCCAGTATTGCATGGTTTGTCTCTGCTGGTTCCACAGTCTTTACAGTGGTAGACTGTCACATTTGTTCTGACAGGGGAAGAGTTATGTGTCCTCTCAGCAGGGTAATCACTGGGCATGGCAGTATCTAAATGAGAAAACAAAGAAAAAATATTTTCTACTGGTTAACTCCCCAGATGTTTAGTGTTAGAGAATGGGATAAGTTTTGGTGGACAAGTCCAGTCATGGCTTAGGAGACATTGTCTGCTGATGGTCAAATTGTATACAGTATCAGGGCCAATCCACAAGATCATTTTTAGGGTAGAAATATGATATATTTCCCTCACTGTGGCCATTGTTTTTAACTAGGAAGTTGGCAGCTTGGGAAGTGAAAGATATTTTGCTTCCTGAGCTCAGATGGATCATCTGTTCTTGTTTTCTTTCCTTCACAAAATCCTTGCCACAATCACAGTATCAAAAAGGTTGGAAGGGACCTTTGAGATCATCGAGTCCAACCTATAACCCAACACCAACCCATCATCTAAACCATGACACTAANCCGGCGCTGCCGATAGCAATACATGGTGACTATTCCTGCACAAAGCACAATGATCAGCAGGAATGTTGAGGCGATGGCAATACTTTGCTGTTTGCTGGTGGGAATATCAGGATTACCTGGAGAGTAGAAGAGTTAAAGAAAGAGTATCCCAGTGAATCAAGCAGGTTTGCCAAGCCATGAGCCTGCCTCACAAGCCCCATCCAGGAAGAACTGGGTGCATGTGGAATGTACCCCACAACAGGTGATAAGGCGTGAAGGAACCAAGAAATGAGAGAACAAATAGCATCTGGCTCAGGATATCTTAATGAATACTCCTGCAACAATGCTGACTTTAGCAACATTCAAAGTTAATTCTTGACTCCCAACCAAAACAGAGCCCTTCTATCTCATTTGAAATAACCAAAAAAGAAGAGCAGTAAGGCTCATCCTTAGTGATGGATTCAAAGGCCACAAAGGAAATGCATTTTGTTTTTTAAAGACCTGTTCATCCATGACCTAAGGAAGAGGACAGGGATTTCTACCTTGAAATAAATTTGAATATAAAAAGACTTCATGTGAAAAATGTCCTCTTAATTTGAGGCAAAGTCCCATTTATCACTTACTGATAAGGGGAATTCTTGGGAACTTTTTGCACACCCTCATGTACTGCCTTCTCTCAGCATCCCTCTATCTGTTGCTATGTAGTTACAAAAACCTGAGTCAATGGACACCTATGTCCAGGACTGGACACATCCATGGGCCAGGGAAAGTCTCAGAGTCTGGACAGCTACAGCATATGTGGGTTCAGGGTATGAATATACAGTACATCTCCCCTTCCTGCTCATGTACAACTGTGTTCACATCAGGCTCTCTGGACAAAACCCTTTCAAAGCAAAGGGCAAACAAACATGTGAAAAGATTAACCTGGAATTCCCTCCTCTGGGATGTCACCTGTTGATTTCTGTGATATCGCACCGTAGCAATTCAGCCTATGGTTGGGCTTCCAGATATTTGTATCTGCTTCACAGCAAATTTTATTCTCCTCAGTACTGATGTTACATTTCCCATTTCCTGAGAAAGCTGAAAGATAAAGAAGTTTTAATTATAATTATAATTATAATTATTATAATTAGTGTTTTGCGTTAGTTAGAAATACAGGAGAGGAATGGTTTATGGTGGCCAGAAATTAAACACACAAGGAATTGTAAGGCTGAACAAAGGCATACATAGGTCAGGAATTATTTTTGTTTGTTTTCTTCTGCCAGGAATAAGATTAGAAAGGGTGCTTTAAGTCAATCAGGAGAGCTGATGAAAGCTGCTCTCAGGGAATCATCTATAACCAGAAATTACCAAGTTATTGACTTGCATGGAGTTCAGCTAAATTATACCTCTGC